>ML809409.1:85424-106148 GCA_009831015.1 Picea engelmannii
TCATGGGCTTCTCAGCTGGCCCAGAAATAACTTTGAAGGGCCATAACTTCATGTCATTCTGGACCGTTGGATCGGAGAATCTCCTTCCAATTAGACGCTTTGCATCTATAAAATAAGCAACACAAAAACCATCAACCAGATGTGTCCATAGCACCCATTAAAATCTAAATTAGAACAAAAAAAAAAAAATCATAATCCACATCCTTAACGACTACATGTTTCAAAACCAACAAGAAACCTAAGGCCACAAAAATGAAAAATGAAAAATAAATATAATTTAACAACAAAACCACAAGTACAAAACCTTCAATACTGATTATACTGAATCAATTTCAAGTTTCAGATTATACAGTCAGGTCTGTACATAAATGATCTTTGATCAATTTAAAATTAGAAAATCCAATAAAAGCCAGACAGACCCCAACCCTAACTTCAAGACCGACAAAAACTGACTACATTACTTAACATTTAAACAAACAAAAATAGATCCAAGAAAACAAGTGCAGATTGAAACTACGAAAATCACTTGCATGCGTCCAAAATAGAAACAATCATTGGAATTCAGAATCAAAACACTGAAGCGCATAAAAAAAGTTGGCATTCAAAATGATTATGTAATACAATTCAAGGAACAAACGAAAAATTTTAGTTAAGATATAACGAAAAGAAATTTTACAACAAAAAATCAACAATTACAGTCAAAACACAGCAGAGTATCCCTCAGCATTTAAAATAACAAAATAAGATTCAAAATCAGATCACAGAAACAATGATAAATCAAAGCAAAGCACGACCAAACTTCAATTAGAAACTTTAAAAAAACGTAGTCATCAAGCCCTAGGCGAAAGTAATAAAACAGCCAAAAATACAAATACACCCAAAGGACGAGAGAAAGAAGAATCATCGTCAATGCGATACCAGATCTAATACTGGTGAATAATAGAAAAGAAAAAGAAATATAAAATAAATATTGTACCAAGCTATATCTAAAAAGTCTAAGGACAGAAAAGAGAGAGGAGAGACCATAATGGGCACTAGATTCAAAGGCAATGAACACTCAAACGCAAGGACCCACAATATTTTTAATTGAAAAATATCAGGGCAATAAGTATAACTAGCCCTATACGGAAGATAATAAACACCACGAAATAAAATTTGTATGATTAAAAGAGAGAAATGAATACACCATCAAATAGACGCCAGATTCAAAACCCATGAGTAATCAAAACAAAGAAACGCAGAAAACTAAAAATAAAACGACTAAGACGATTCATGCATTCAAGAAATCGATGGCAAAACACCACAAAAGATTTACCATAACATTCAAAACACAACAGAACCGATCCAGTCCTGGTTCAAAGATTACCTCTAACACATGACAAAATACCACAAAAACAACCTAACGTTTTCAAAAGTAATACTGAAAGAAAGACACGCTAACCTTTACAATACGATAAAACAATACCAAGACAATAGATCTATTTACACCCCGTTGTTTTAAAGTCCCACCCCATTTAGGCAACTAGGGTTTGCAACCTGCGTTCTTAATCCCTCTTGGTATTTGGTAAATCCAGATATAACAATTTTTAAAACCCGGATTTAGAAAGCAAATCTCTTAATCTCCCTTGTATTTAATAGATCCAAGATTAAAATGAGTCCGTGCTGGTCACCGAAATACCAGATCGAAAAAGCCCCACAAGAAAACACCGACAAAACACGAAACAATGAATAGCACAGGGCAGACATCCCTTACAAAGACCGAAACAAGAACGTAACCCCTTGACAAAAGCCTAACAAACACACCCCAAAAAAAAGGGTTTCAGAACTCACCGAAAACTGTGTTGGTGGGATTCATGGCGACTTGATTTTTGGCGGCATCTCCGATCAGCCGCTCGGTGTCCGTGAACGCAACATAAGAGGGAGTAGTCCGATTCCCTTGATCGTTAGCAATAATCTCAACTCGGTCATGTTGCCACACACCCACGCAGGAGTATGTGGTTCCAAGATCGATTCCGATAGCAGGGCCTTCTCCCTTAGCCATTTTTGAAAACAGGAAACCGTTGAATCCTCAGAAGACAGAGAAAAAGAGACAATAATCGCAGCACAGCCAACTACACAGCGTTAGAAGGGACTCAGAGAGAGAACAAGAGGCGCTTGAGTCTAAACTAAGGTATGAGAATGAGAGAAGACGGGCGGGAGCGGCCTACAAATATAGAGAGGGAAGGGCCATAACCGTTTCTCGAACATTCTCGGAGTCTCCAGCAGCGTCCGTAAATTCGCGGTCAAGATTCTTCGTCGGTCGGTGCAATCGTGGCCGTACAAAATAAAGCCTATGGACGGTGGCCGCTTAACGTGGGTGTTTCCATGAAAACCGTCGATCTGAAATTTGACCGTTGATCTTACCAATAATATTTGAAATAAAAATTTTAAAATAATTGATATCTATTAATAAATAAATTAGTATACATTCATTTTAAGATTAGGTTAATATGGGTTGTTTGCATGGGTGAAAAGAGGGTGTTGATACTACTTTTATTAGGGTTTGTGTTTGTGTTTATTCTCGGTTAGGGTTTCTCTTTGTGTTTATTCTCGGACTCTTGGATGAGTCGGTGTTTATTCTCGGACTCGTGGATGAGTCGGCGTATAAAATATCGATTAAAATTTGGCGAAAGTTTTAAATGCTTTTATTCTTTATATATTCTATTAATATGATTAAATATTAATATGATTAAATAATGTTTTATAAGTTTAAAAAAATAATAATAAAATAAGTTAATTTTGTAATAAATGGATTTTTTTTAACTATAAATTTAATAAATATGGTAAAAAAATTTAGCATGAACAGAATTTAACCATGATTTAAGATTTGTTTGTGATAAAATAATGATATAAAGATTTTATTTAATTATTAATTAATTAAATTTAGCATGAACAGAATTTAACCATGATTTAAGATTTGTTTGTGATAAAATAATGATATGAAGATTTTATTTAATTATTAATTAATTCGTATAGTAAAATAATGTTATTTGGGTTTTGTCTAATTAGTAATGATTTAAGATTTGTTTGTGATAAAACAATAATGATATGAAGATTTTATTTAATTATTAATTAATTCATATAGTAAAATAATGTTATTTGGGTTTTGTCTAATTAGTAATTGATTTAGAAAATCAAAATTTAATTGTTAAAAACTCTATCTTTATGTATTGATAGATTTTGAAAATTAAAAGAAAGATTAAATGAATATTAAGATCTCCAAACTTAAGTTTGTTACCAGATTAAATGAATATTAAGATCTCCAAACTTTGAGATGAAGATAAAATTTAATTTAAAATACATTTGTAAATAAGGATTTATAAAACTTTCTCAATTCATAATGTGTTATAATCACATTGAATCACTAGATTGCTTATTTATACAATGTTCATTTGTTCAATCATTATAGATATATGAGATAATGTGTTATAACCACATTGAATCACTAGATTGCTTATTTATACAATGTTCATTTGTTCAATCATTATAGATATATGATTGAAGTACGATTATAAGTATTTTGTACATAGCTCCGTACATGTTAAAAATTAGTCATTCTTTATGTCAATTATCTTTGATTATAATTAACTATTTTTATAGTCGAGGGGCAATAGTTCGAATGGTTAGGAGGTAGGTCTTGCACTTTCTCTGAGTTACCATCCAAGTTCAAATCCTCGATGAGACATTTGACTCATTGTGATAAGACTAAAATGGTAGATGTTCCCCAGGAGTAGGATCCCCCTCACAAGTATTTCTCTAAAAATCTCAACCCTTACTAAATCATAAAGTATCGATATATTAACTTATAAATTAAATATACTCATAAATTATAATGAAATCAATTAATTTGATCCAAAACCTAGCCCAAATCACTTTGATAAATTATCTATTTTTCATCCCCAATATTATGATATACAACCTTATTAAAAAATTAAATGAACAGTTTCCATAACTACTTATTACTACTCACCATTCAAATAAATAGCCAACAAAGTCAAATAATTGTCCACACACACCCACAAAACCCTAAAGTGATTATTCATTTCTTTCTTATAAAAAATTATGAAAGTCTACATAATGGATGGACAACAAGACACGAGAGCATAAAGAATCTCACAAATATCATAATAATAAGAAAAGCATGCAATTTTAAAGACCAGTCAATGAAAGATGAACAAAACCAATCCAAAGTGCCATTTGAATGAGTGATTAAGATTGGTTCCGAAGACTCTTGAGAGGAAACAAATTTTCCTTATAATATATATATATATATCATAATTTAATTAGTTATAAAGTTTGTGTTTTCCCTTTTAAGTTGGAAGGTGGTATCGAAATTAAATGTAAATATTAAAATAACTATGTAATTAGAGTAGCATCCCACTTCACATACATGTGAATTGTTTAATGGTAGGTGATAATGATATATCTCTAGTGTTATTTAAAAAAAAATAACTTTTTAAAAAGTGGAATTTATATGAAATCCAGGTTTTTTATTATTACTTTACATCAAATAAGAATATCATATAATTAAAATAATTTATGTATGAGATTTCCTTATTGTGTAATAAGGAAATTTTTTTACGTAGTGATTTCACTGTTTAAGTATACGAAGGTGTATATATCTATTTCTCCTTTGGATTTGAACCTGTGATTTTTTAATAAAAATACATGTTCTTAATTGTCAATACCATTAGTTACTAAAGTTTAGTAGTCGACTTATGGAGTGTGCATGCTTGAAAGAACAATGAGAAATATATTCAAGGAGATAATAAATATCGTGAAATGAATGGAGAAGGTGCAAGAGTTTTATGCGAGTACGGTCTGGATTTTATGGCAGTAGTGTATGATAGGTAGTCATAGTTTTGTGGTGAAACATTGATCGATACATATGAGCTTCACATGGAGACATAGAACATTGAACGTGCGGGCTTGCTATGAGACTGCCATGTGGCAAGCCAGTGGTATAGTAGTTGTGTTGGGGGTCAAGCAAGTTGGCAAAATTATGTCCACCTATTTAACAATCGTTATCCTTGCCAATTTTATACATGCTCGATGGGAGACCGCCACAGGACAAGCCAATGGTACAATATCTATGGTAGTGGTCAAGCAAGTTGGCAAAACTATGTCCACATATTCAAGAATCATTATTCTCGCTAATTTTATGATGTCAATGTATTTTTAGTGAAGAAAATAAGAAATATCAAATGAAGCTCTTTTTTATGCCAAAGGCATTCCTATTGTGAGGCTTATGTTTTATTATGATAACCGAGGAATGCACAATCATTCATAAACAGAGGACAACAGTGGATTTTCCCTCCATCATCCAAATCATCATCAATTTCATGTGTTTCATGCATTAAAGCATGGTCCTGAAAATCATGTTTACAATCTCAATCAAAATTCTTCAATTCTTCTTGATCCATCAGCTACCACGAAGACCATGGATGCAAAATACTCTATATTTGCATACATGTGACTAATCTAATCATTACAAACATAAGCCTTCTCTTCGACCCATACATGTCAAAAAATAACTTTTTTGGCCCTAGAATATGTTATGAATACCTAACGAAAAAGTACATTGAAGATTATTTTCAACCAATATTTTAACATGTGTTTTGACCATATTTGCATTGGATATTCTTCATACTACTTACAAAAAGAGTCGGTGTATGGGCCAAAACATTTTGGTCGATGTTAAGGTTGAAATATAGGTCAAAACATTGATCGAAATACAGGTCAAAATGTTAGTCGAAATACAACGTGTTGAAATTGTTTTTTGTGTAGGAATTGAAGTCAGTTGTATTTTTTAGAATCAAATTATWGTTGAAATAGTTATTGCTATTATGGTCAAAATTGATGTTTCATGATTGAAAACATATAACAAAATTTTCAGTATTTATGTTGAAARTTAGGTCCAAAATCAACTTAATTATGTCACAATATGTTATGAAATATTGGTCAAAATTTTTTATTAAAAAAATAGTTTCTTAAACCAGAACTCAAGTAAGATCCCAACATTGAGCTCGAGTAAGATCATGGTCCTAACCTCTGTTCAAGAAGGTAAAGTGATAGTGCAAATCTTAGATACTAATATCATAATCATGAGTTCAAGTAAGATCCTGAGCTATGTGGGCCAGGACTTGACCTTGAGCTCTATAGTTAATGAACAAACAAATTTTACATGGAAAATAAAATCATTCTTGCACAAAGAAAAATCTATCCCTATATCAATATAAACACAATATCATGTATCATAAAGAATATAAATGACAAACACAAAGTCGAGAGTATATGAATGTCACTAGTGATATATCAATGTCACCAATAATATATCAATGTAACTAAAAGAAAAAGCAATCCCTATATCAATATAAACACAATATCATGTATCATAGAGAATATAAATGACAAACACAAAGTCGAGAGTATATGAATGTCACTAGTGATATATCAATGTCACCAATAATATATCAATGTCACTAATTTTGCAAGTATGTCAATGTATGACCAATCATACAACTCAATATTGTTACCAATAAACAAAAGTCACAATATAATTAATACCGTGATCATGATGAGCATAAACATTAATAATAAAAGCTTGTTATGGATGAACAAGACATAGAGATTCTTCGTGTGCATCCCTAGCATGCACTTGTGTAAATATAAATACGTGGTAGCTATAAATATAGTAAAGTAGTTTTTTTTAAAATGAACGCTTCATTACATTGTTTTATAAAAAAATCTTGAATTTTTTTTCCTTTGAAAAAAAACTTTTATATTCATATGGAATTTACATGTTACAATCCAAAAAACCCATTTGTGGTCTTTACCATGTCTGTTTTAATTCTTTGTACAAAAAGAATCAAAACACCACTTATGGTAGTATTATTGTCTGTCTTTTTTCATTTCATTCCGTAATACATTCCTTCAAACGAAACTTTTCCCTTCCAGGTACAAATACACAATTTTTCCGAACACAATGCCAGTGCATCTGACTTTTTCAAAAGCAGAATTCGATTGCTTCTGATTCCTCCCCATTGATATATTCATAGACTTTGAAGGCCCCAGTGGAAAGGAGTAACGTCTCTTTTGACAGTTCATATGCCTTGCCATTTAATTCCCTTAAAAACGTGATGAAACAATAACCACTCAAAAGATTGAAAAGCCAATTGATGTCTCTCGGGATGGGAGCCAGTTTGATGTCTTAGACTTCATTTTTTGCTTGGCCCAGTCAATTACCAAATTGAATCACCCATAACCTGTAGCTTCCTTGCGTCTTTTGTTTTTTCCATTTCAAGGTGAGTCTAGAGGGCGATAAATTCCTCCCTATTGTTTGAGCCTAGGCCCAAAGCATATATAATAAACATATAATGTGAGTGGTTGAAGTGTAGCTCAACTCCCACACCGCACTTTGGTGGATACCCTTGACTGGCTCCATCAAAATAACCCCATGGAATTTCAAAATCAATGGAGGGGAGAATTGGGTTGTGTGGGACTTTTTCCTTAGGGTCTGCCTTGAATTATGTTGCTTGATTAAGGGTGATAAGAGTTGTAATTTCCGGTTGAAGATACTTGTCCTTGCAAGTGGCATTGTTACAGGCCCAACAAATGTTTGTGACAAACAAACTCAGGAGGCATGCGTAAAGCTTTACTGATCTATCCATGGTCCACTCTTTGAGGCTTTCATCCAAGCTCTCCTTGTTCCAGTTAGACATTGCGTCCATTTTTTCCTTAATCAAGTTCATCACCTAGGATGAATAAGGACGAGATATAAATAAATGAGAAAGGGATTCAGAGCTTCTTTACAAAGAATGCATCAATTAGGTCCACACCAATCCCTCTTCGCACAATTATCCCATGTTGGCAGTTTATTATTCAAGGCTAGCCAAAGGGTTATTTTGCATCTTGTAGTGTTTTTTACTTCCATAGTGAAACCCACCACCATTTGTTTCCCTACAAACATTTCTTCTTGTCAAGCTTTGTATCCCAATTTTGTTGTAAAGAAACCACCTTCTAGGTTCCTAGACCAACATAGTGTGTCCTCTTGATCATCGTCCAGAGAGATGTGGTTTTCACAAAGGACAACAACATAAGACCTCCATTCTTCTACTAATTCCCCACATAGCCCCAGGGACTCTTCACTTCTCCATCTCGATCTTCATTTGGTCTGTGGGTTTCCCTCTCTTACTTCGTTTAGGCTAGAGATGTTAAGCGCCCTTTGCTTTTGAAGTAAAGGAGCGAAAAGGACAAAATTTTGTCCAAAGCCCAACCAGGGGTCCTCCCCTAGCGTATGTTTCTTCTATTTCCCACTTTCCACAAAGTTCAAACTCCCACCATTTTGAAGGCTTCGACCATGACCTTCCAAACTATAGACCCTTTGGAGGATTTGGATGGATCCCTTAACCATTCGACTATTGAAATATTAGGGAAATATTTCAAATCCATCACTCGTACCCCGGAGGGAATTTCCTTGAGTGTGCCTCCATAGATTTGTGTCTGCCATGGCCCTAGTAAAGGGGAGAATTTCCTTTAAACCCCATCCACCAATTTCTTTGGGCTTGGCGATTGACGACCATTTTGTTAGATAAATGACTCCTTTAGCCTTCTGTCCTACCCAAAGGCATTGGAAGCTAAGATTTCTAATCCTAATGAGCACCCCTTTTAGAATAGTTGTAATGGAATTCCAATCTAATGAAATACTTTCCAGGACTGCCTTGAGAAGGGTCAGTCTACCGCCCCTAGACAGGAGCCTGTTGACCCATACTGTGATCCTAGCTTCAATTCTCCTGATAAGCCAACCCCTGTCTTTTTTTGTGTAACAGACAGGTTTTAAATAAAAACCAAGGTACTTGAAACCCATATCCAAGGGTTTTGTAGGGGAGGGAAAGTAATTGGAAAGGGATTCAATTTCTTCTTCAGTGCATTTGTGAAATATGGAGCAAGATTTTTCCAGATTGATAACCATACATGTTGCGTCATAAAACAACTCCAAGATCTTTTTGGGGGTTGAAAGATCATTGTGTGATGCTTGTACGCAGTAAAAGATATCATCCACGAACCACATGTGTGATACTATTTCACTTTCTGGAACCTAGACCACTCTCAACCTTCCATTAACTCATGCTTCCTTTAGAAATATACTGAGAGCTTTCACAATGATCAAAAATAGAAAAGGAGAGGGGGGGATCCCTTCTTAAGCCCTCTTAAAGCTTTGAAAAAATGGGAAGGGGACCCATTAATCAGAACTACAAATGAGGCACTTTCAAAGCACCTGATAATCTAATTTGTAGTTTGTAAATTCATTCCCATTTGTAGAAGAACCAGCCAGAGGAACATCCAATTAACTCGATCATATTCTTTGGAGAGGTCTAATTTTAGTATGGTTGATTTTTGCTTCTTGACTTTTACCGAGTGGAGTACCTTTTGGGCTAACGCCAAAACATCATGAATATGTTTATTCCTCAGAAAACCAAACTTTTCTTCATCTATGATCTCACTTAGAATAGGTTTTAGTCATCTCGCTATGACGTTATAAATGATTTTGTAGGTGACATTGCAACATGAAATGGGCCTGAATTCCCCAAAAGAGGTTCCATCTTGTGATTTGGAGATTAGGCAGAGGAATTTTGAATTGATGGAACTGAGAACCTTTCCATTCCTTTTGAATTCTCTTACAAGTTGCAGAAGGTCATCCTTGAGTAGGTCATAAAAGGCCTTAAAAAACTCCACTATGAAACCATTTGGACCTGGGCTCTTCCCATTTTGCATAGAGAAGAGGGTTGCTTGGACCTCTTCCTCTGAAACAACCTCCTCCAAAGCCTGGTTCATTTCCTTCGAGAATGGTAGTGGGAAATTTAAAACTACCTTTATTATTTCCCATATTGGGCAATCATCAAGGGCCTCGAAGAGGGACTCAAAGTAGCGAGCTCTCGCTTCAGCTTTTTCCTTGAAAGATCCCACCGCATTTCCTTCAACATATTTCCCAAATTGAGTTTACATTCCTCCTGAAATTGGAAAACTAGTGGAAATACTTTGTTTTATTATCCCTCGCTTTTAACCACAACGCACTGCTATTGAGGTGTCATGCGTGTTCTTCCTTTACCAATCATTCATTTATGATTGCCTCAAAGTACTTGATTTCCTTCAATTGTGTCGCATTAAGAGGGCCCTCATTAATATGTTTGAAGAGAGTTGATATTTTATCTTCCATCTCTCTTATGCTTCCGAGACTATGTGCCTTCCAAATTGGCACCCATTGTTTGATGGCTAACTTCACTCGTGTTAAGTTTGTAGTGAACTGGACCATAAGGAGATCCAGTTCCATAGGATTTATCTTTTTCCAACCAGACTTTAATAGATTCGAGAAATCTTGTTCCTCAAGCCATACTTGGCTAATCTTCATTGGAGGGGCGGGGGGGTGCTTCCATTCCAAAGCTCGAATGAAGAAGGATAGGTTGATGGTCAGAGATACCACCCTCCCTTACTAAGGATTTTACGCATATTCCAGTATCCAATAAAACTTCTGATACCACAAACATGTCCAATATTTTCGCTACTGCCTCCTTTCCGATCATAAAATTTTGCCATGAAGGGGAGAGCTTTACCAACTCCACATCCACCAAGTGAAGGTCCTTGATAAAGTTTGAGAAAAAACTCCTCAGGCTATCCTCCTTTGGGTTTTCAACCCATACTTAATGTAATGAGAGTGAGAAGTTCATCTCTCCTCCAACAACCAAAAAAGGGTCTCTGAAGGCACATACAAGTTTTAAGTCTTCCCAGAAAGGAACCCTATCACCATAGGGTCCATAGATATTTAACACTGGAAAATCGTGTTCGATGTCTTTAAACCTTAAATTCACCAATAAAGTCGACCGATAAGAAGAAGAAGAGATGGATTTGAAATCCGGTCTCCAAGAAGTCAATAAACCCCCAGACATCCCATCAGAATCAATAGAACAAAAGGATTATATTTTTAGCCATGGTAAAAAAATCGCCCTGGCCTTCTTTCCAGAATACATCGTCCCTTGGATCATGATAACATCCAGGTTTTTTCTCAAGAGGATCCTTTTGAGGGCTAATTTTTTTAGGGCCCCCAACCCCTCTCGAATTGAAGGAGAGTAGAATCATTGGGGTGGGGGTTTTAGAGCGCTCCCCACTCTAAGGGCCCTCTTTATGGAGGCTTGTTTACCTTTCTTGATTTCAGCTGCGGTTTTTTCTTGGGTCTTGTGGAGATGGCATTTCCTTCCCACTGGATTTATCTGGGGGGTCTAAAGCTAAACCTCCTTTTGAAGGATTAAATTCCTTCGATTGTCTTCCTTTGGAGCAAAGTTCATACCTGGAGACGAAGGGAGAAGACTGAGGTGGCGCCAAAGAGGGAATCCTCTTCGAAAGTTGGGGAGCCAGGACCTGGTTAGATGAAATGGGTAAAATAGAGGGGAAGGGGGGATTCGATACCGAGGAAGGGACAGGTGGAAGGACAGACAGAGGGGGGAAGGGAGCGGTTCATCCCCTTCTAGTTCAACGGGGAGGGAAGGGGGAAACTCCACTTCCGTTGAAATAGGATCAGGAGGGGGTGAATGGGCCTCATCGAGAGGGGGGGGGATCTTAAATATATGTGCTAGTTCAAATCCATTTCATCTCATCGCTCCACCCTTTTGTGACCCTTCCATATACATCCATAATCATTTCCTTCTCCTCACTCAATTCAAGTAATGTCATAGTATGGACTAAGAGTTTTGGAACTTTTAGTTTATAGAAGCCCTATCCAATCGGAACATTATGCCACATTTCATTTAGATCCTCAATGGCAACCTTTTAATTACAATATGGTTGCATCTCCTCCCTATTATATAGTTTTTTTCCACCTAATCACCAAATGGACATCATCCAGAGGTTAGCAGGCTCAGACACTGAGTTATGTCACTTTTCCCTTGATTTTTCAGTATCCTTTTCCTTGGCCGTTGGTTGTTCCTTTACAACTCATGACCCAAAGTTATTGGTCATGAATTGCTCTCTTGCAAGTCACAACAGGTCACAAACTATAGAAATGCAGGTCACGACCGGGTTTGTTACTCCCCAATTAGGATTGGTTACAAAGAGATGAGATCAAATTTTGGATTTCTCATAATATGACCTCAAGAAGTTTATTATATTTAGTGTCTAGATTTATCCCCATCTTATCTCCATCATCCTATATANCACGACCGGGTTTGTTACTCCCCAATTAGGATTGGTTACAAAGAGATGAGATCAAATTTTGGATTTCTCATAATATGACCTCAAGAAGTTTATTATATTTAGTGTCTAGATTTATCCCCATCTTATCTCCATCATCCTATATATTGAGGGTCTCTCATGGGAAAAAGGGAGGAAAAGAAAGAGTAATCTTATAATGTCAGATTGAACATAGATCTTGGGCAAGGAGATTGGGAAGAGCTTCATCAAGTCATTTGATTGTTAACTTCTTATTTTATTAATATAAGATGCACATGCCTTTCCCCTCTATTTAGTTGTATGTGATTATTATAATCCTTGTAGAGAGTTAATATTTCCATGTTTTCATGTTATATTATTAGATTTGTTATTTATTCATACATGTTATATTTGATCTTGTGAGAGGTATTTGTTTATGTTTCCATGTGTGCATATCCACATTCGTGAAAGTGAAGGATATCTTCAAAAGAGAAAAAAAAACCAAGGAGCGTGCATGGACAACCGTCAAATCACCAAGTAGGATTCTTATCCTATTATCGCATAGATTTATTCATGTATGATTCAGATCCACAAAATTCTATTTTTTGTATCTCTATTATGCCTTAGGTCTAGGAAGAACCTAAGGGAGGTAACTTCTGCAGGGTACAATTATCCTACGCTAGACCAATGACTCCACTAGGGAAGTCATTACTGTTTATCTCGTTTCTTTAAACCTATTTTTTCAAAATCCTTGCATGTTTAAGCCCCATTTTCGCTTTTGTTCTACCAATAAGTCTTTTCCCAGTCTATTTGAAAATTTCTAGTCCCAGATCTGATAGATATTCCTTAGATCTATTAATTTTTGCATTTGTATGATCATAGTCATGGGTTGCATGTGTATATAGAGGGACCCCATCCATTGTGGTCACGAGTTGCTCCTATACAACACGTGACCGCCCAAAAATTGCATTGTTTAGTGTGACCAATGCTTGTGGTCATAGGTTTCTCACGTACAACTAGCGATCGAACGCTCTATCTTAATTGACAAGACACGACTAAGCACTAAAAGGATATTTTCTGAAGGGGCGTCCTTCAAATCTACCGTAGATCTATTTTCTGTTTTTTCTTATAGCCTTACAGATCTTTCCCATATTTGTTCCAACAGTCATTGCTACAACACTTTTTTTCCAAGTCATTTGATTTTTTTTTTCTTTTGTGTGACATTTATTTGATTGATTCAAAGAAATTCTCATTTTTGTGGGTACAGTTTGGATTCCCTAACCTTATTTCCTCAAACTTTTAGTGTTGGTGGTGCCCCTATAAGAGAGTCCATTTGTTGTTAAGATCTTTTGGGTGTTCCTTCAGGTTTTCTTCCATTGTTTTAAACAAAGCAAACTCTCTTGATTTTCCATCTCATTTCCAGGTCTACTTGGATTTTTTGCTTCATTTGTAATACATCATTTTCAGATTGTTCATAATTTTTATGATATATTGATGCCCATCCTTTTTTATTTGTGTGATGCAAGAGGTGTGGTTTTTTCTTTAGATTGGCATAATCTTTCAAAAAAAACACAAAAAAATTCTTGTAAAGAGCTTTGCATTGCATTTTAGAATAATTTGGTTAATAGTCTTTGGTGCACTAGTGGAATTGAAATTTGTATTGTCAAAAACATTTTAAGGAAAAAATTGCATTTCATTAAGGAATTTCATTCGCACTAGTGCACGCATTTCATTGAAAAAGAAAAATCTCTCTCCCTTTCCCTTAAGTAGTATTTCATCGAATGAAAAATTTGCATTTTCGCATGTAGCTTTCTTTTGGGATTGGTCTTCAGTGAAAACACCATCAAGTTTTTCATTATGTTCCTGTTGAGTAAACAACAACCATTTAAAATCAAGCGCAATTAAAATCAATTAGAACATTTTTGTTTGATAGCAAACCAACAATAGCTTATGATCTAGGGCCTTGGAATAGGTGTGAAGAGTTAATTCTCCAAGGCCACCAAACGAAACTAGGACAATTAATGAGTGAAAATCCATTAGTAACAAAACAGGTTCTAGGAAAACTCGCCTCACACATGAGTTAAGCATTAGGTCAAGCTAAGCCATTGCTTGGTGGGACTACTTCATGTATTGGGGGTTTCGAGACGTGGACGTCCTCAGAGTAACTCCAACTTTCTCGAAATTTTCGGTGCCAGGACTTGACTTGGTTTTCCCCACCCACATGATAGCCTTGAATGATGATTGTTCCGCCCAATCGCATTTTTTGAAGTGGTAACGTTACTGGCCTGTCCTAGGTAGCTACACGAGTAACTGCAAAGGGGAATCCTTGTGGTACCTAAGGCAAACATTGAATCGTTGCTTCAACGAACCAGGGAGGGTGTTTGCCTAAGGGCTTTTACTTGCACCTTGGGGGAATGTTGTGTGATGGTTATCTCAACTACTTGTTGTATCTTCACCGACGACTTGATATCCCATCTTCATAAGACCCTTAGACCCACTGGTTTGTTTGCTTGATATCTCAAATTTGGCTAGGTGTGTGCTCTATGTATTGGTTTCATAGTTGGCCATATGATTGTTTTTTTCTTTTTTTTTTGACTTATATGTCGTGTCCGACTTACCCCATCGTTGTTCTAGAAGAATTTTTGGGTTTGGTCTGGAAATATCCTATCAAGACAAACGACTAGTTGTCTAGTGACTGATTGTGTGTCCTCATCCTTGACCCAAGTTAGAAGGTCCCCCAATTTTTGTGTGAAATCTACCCTATCGTCGTCCTCGAACTCCCACTAGGTTATCCATACCCAGCTACGAAGACCTCTGACCATTTTTCAAACAATGGATGAGTTCAACATCTGAAGACACCAATACTACCGATCCATGTGGAGTCGTAACCATAAGCGAAGGTCACATTAACCCTCCTTCCACCTCTCCTCTACCTGACTCTTTCCCCCACATATTAGGGAAACAATATTATCTTGATAGTGACCCTTTTTTAACATTAAATACACCCATGTTGAGTGGAAACATTGCCTCTACCACTCCAATTTCTACTCCCATGGTGTCTAGCACGCCAAGCGATATCCCAGTAAATTCGCTTGTGCCATCAACTAATGGACTTGGGAATCCACTTATATCATCACTTAGCGAAGTAGGAAACCCACCTTTATCATTAGTGGGTGGAGTTGGAACCCCACCTATATCACCAACCACCGAAGCAGGAAATCCACTCGTTACACCACCTCAAGCACCATTTTCTCTTTAGAGTCAACCCATAGTCCATCCAGTTTCATCCAATGCCCAGCCTAGCGTTCGTTCAACCCCTACCTTTCGTTCAAAATCCAACGTAGGACAAATATTTGCGGCTAATCCACGGAGAGGTTTTGTCTTCTCTTATGGTAAACCACCAACTGGCCAAAACGAACCTAGTACTGGCTTCCCATTTGGATGGAATAGGAATAGTGGAATTAGTGTTGATCAATTTGGCAGAAATCCATTACCCAGGGGAAACATTGTCCCTTGGGGTACTCCCTTCCCAGGGGGGAGAAACATCCCTTGGGGTACTCCCAACGTTGGGGACAACAATACCCCTGGAATCCCTCCCTTCCTTAAAATCAACAATCCCCCTATTACACGAAACCCCCCACTACCTAGGAGCAGTAATCCCCCTCATAACGTACCCTTTATGGGGAACATTAACATCCATGGAAATGATCCTTTTCCTGGGGGCACCAATCCCCCAAATAATCCTCAATAGGGGCGATGCTTATATGCCAATGGAAAATTCTTACCAGGCAGGTGGTTATTTACCTATAGGAAATCCTTATCAAGGGAGTTATTTTCCTACCTTTATTATGTATATGGGAGGGCCATATAGTCCTTTTGATCTCAACATGCCATTACCTTTAGACCAAAATCAATTCACGAACACTCAGTTGCCATTTTTGGCTACTCTAGAACTACCCAACTTATCTAAACTCATGAACGATCCCATAGTGCACAATCCCACTTGGCCAACCGTTCCAATCAAAATTCATGCATACATTCTAAAATTTGATGGAAAGATGGGAGAAGATCCCACCACACACATTACGACTTATCATTTGTGGTGCATCTCCAACTCTTTGTTGGATGACAACATTCGTTTACGTCTTTTCCCTCGCACCTTAACTGGCAATGCCTCAAAGTGATTCATTAAACTACCAACTACTTCATTTAACAACTTTAACGCTTTGGCAATGGCTTTTTTGACCCATTTTTAATTACCCATCCGAAGTGAAACAAGGACAAAGCTTCTAACTTCATTACGTCAGAACACTACCACACATATCTCTGACCACATTCATGAGTGAAGGTAGAGAATAAGACTCATTAAACCCCCAATCCACGATCGACTCTTGGTTGATTGGTTTACAAAACCATTATTGCCTCCCATCGCTAAAGATGTTTCCATGTCCGGGGCCAAAATTGAGTAGGCTATTCATCATGCCCAACACTTAGATTTGATTTATTCAGAGTTAGGTACACCAAACAACCCCATGCTCCTTGACCAATGAATGACACTCCTCGACCAATGCCTAGACCCCATGTCGAAGGTGTGGTTGGTCCTGTCTCTTTCCCTACAATTTCCTAGTTGACTGGGAAGCTTAGTCAATTGACCGCAGCTAGTAACCCCACCTCTTCTGCACCCGTAACCAATACGACTTTGACCCCTACTCAGACCTTTGAGGTGAACACAATGCAGTCCACCACAACGAAGAAATCTCAAAAATATGGAGGGAAGAAGAAAAAAAAATAACAATTAGAAAAATAGGAATTATTTTGAAAAGACAAGCCATCAAACCCAAGATCTCAATGCTAGGGGTAAAAACAAAAGAAAAGTAAAACATTCGTGTATGGTGTGTAAGGAGTACTACTTTACCAAATATTACCCTCGCCTTGTCGAGGTCCATCAATATCTTGAGTGAGGGGGATCTCCTTCCGAACTAGCAGTATTAACCAATCCTTCCCACCTCCCAGCAACAACAAATGGTTGCACAAGTTCTTGCACCTCCAACTGAGGGCAATGCAAGGTCCTCAATTGTAAACATTATGATGGTTAAATCTACGATGGCACTATCCACTAGAGTGAAGAACTATGACACTCCCGAGGGGGAAGCTTCATCTAAGGATCCTCCATCGACTTCACCACCTAATGGCCCTCTCACATTAAAGAAACCAACTTTGAAACCTACAATCTACCCTCCAAAAGGGGTACTTCAACGAACTACCCATAACTTAAATACATGAGCAGCTCAACATTACAACATAGTGGAAGATCTCTCATAGGCACCATGTGCCATGTCGGCACTCGAAGTATTGCAGAGTTGTCCTTCACAGCAGAAAGCCTTATTATCAACCATAGGTGGAATCAACCCTTCAAAATCAAACATTGTTTCCTTCGACATAGAACAAAGTGAGTCACATCTCTCACACCAACTAGCATTTCAAATCACAGTTGGTTGTCATAACAAGAATATATTTTGTACAATGATCAACAAAGGAGTGACTACTTGAATTATGTCTTTGTCATGTTGTAAATCCCTTGGTTCTCCTCAACTCACTACATCAAACCATCTTAAAAAAAATTGATGGACACTTTTTCAAACCCCACAGAATTCTCACCTCTTTATCCATTAAGCTCAGGGGCAAAACTGTCTCTGTAGAAGTCGAAGTCGTCAATGCAACACTCGACTATAATTTTCTCTTGGGTTGCACTTGGTTCTATGCAAGGAAAGTTGTTGCATCCACTATCTTTCGTATCATATGTTTTCGCCATCAAGGAAAGATAGTCACCGTCAACCAACTCAATTATTGCACACCCGACTTGTGAGCTAATCCTAGCACCAACGTGCCTTTTATAGGTGATTCATCTGGGGGTATGAAGGTGTCGGTATAGGTATGTTCAAAGATTCATCTCTTATGGGGACATTACCCCTTCCTGCACTCGATACTACCCATGTATCTCCTATCGACATGATTTCATCATTTACCAGTGGATCCCTCAGGTCTTTTGACCCTTGGGTGGTACCTCCTCTTGAAGATGTTAATAAATATGGAGCATCCATGCCACTCACCGTGGTCAAGATTGTCGATCTGAAAATCCCATCCACATTTGTTGATACTGGTCAACAACTCCATCCTCATATAGTGTGTGATCAACCTACTCTGCCCATACAGGTTGTTGACTCTCTAAGTTCACATGATTTCCTAGATACTAAGTTGCCTTCAAAAGAGGCCATCTTTGAAGTCATGGCATCCATGGAAAATCCCAGGGAAGATGAGAATCACCGAGAATCAATCCTCCCTAATTTGTAACCGATGAGAGTTGACATGATGAGTCTTGATTTGGTACTGGGGGCATTTTTTGGGGCATCCAGTGAAACCCCTAGTCTTAACCCTTTTCCTCCTCGTATTTCCTTTTCAAATCTTACCAATGAATTTTCTGCTTCCCCTTACATCGAAGATTTTTGTTTTGTACTTACTTAATGTCTTGATGGATCCCATCAAGGAGCTTCCATAGCTCACGAAACCACTCATGATGAGTATCTTAGTATGTAGAAATTCATTCCTATGTGGCATGACCCTGGCATGGTGTGCCATATGATGCCAACAACGACTCATGAGTTCCTTGATTATGAAAAATATCATTGGCCCGAGACTTGCAATGGGCTCTACTTTGTGTAAATCATCAATATGAATAGTGCCTTGTACATAGGTTTGTGGTGTGAGTGATTTTGTATTGCATATATCGTATCCAAAAAAATCTAAATTTTTTTTTTTTTTTTTTTTGAGATCTCACTGTGCGTTTTGACCTTGGAATCTAGTTTACATATGTTGATAGGATTCTAGGGATGTCTTTTTTACAAAGATGGAGACATCCATTGAACTCAAGCTACATGTTTTCAAAACCAACATATAGGGATAGGTTTTTCCCTAAATTTTCTGCCTTGCATTATTAACCCTCCTGATCCAGGTGGATATTGGGGTCGCCCACTTATTCCAATTGGATCCTCTTGACAGTTTTAGTTCAACACATTCTTCTGCAATTCTTTGTAATTGTGGGTTCTACACTTTTGGATTTGTTTGAAGCCCTACACAACTTCTAGGTGGATATTGGTGGTTGCCCACCTAATCCAATTGACTTATTTTGGATGTTTTCATGTCAGTACATCTTTTTGTACTTCCAAGGTCATTTTGAGGACCTAAACAATGTTTTTTTGGCTTGCCACAGTCAAATTCTAGACAGAGTTAGAGTTTGATAGCATAATGTGTAGTTCTCGAAAAGACCTTTCCAACGGGCTATCAGACGCCTAAAATGGAGGTCGCATGCAAAATTTATGACCCCAGGAAGTTGAGGTACCAACTTACCCATCAGGGCCCACATAAATTTTGGCGTTTCACCTCCTGGGGTTAGGTTTTTGGATATATAGGGTTTTGAAATTTCATGAATAATGTTAAAAAGGCCTCTGGAGCCTCATTGTAATCATTATGCTCAGATGAATGTGCGTAGAAACCACATCTCTTCTTAGAGATAGCTACCACCATTCGAGCAAGTTGTTTTTAGTTCTACAGTTTTACAGTTTCAACCTATTTTATTTATTCAATAGAAGTTATTGTTCACTGGATATATGTTGTTGTTCTCTATATCTCTATGTTATTGTATTCAATTTGTTATTCATTTCGTTATGCTCGTAAATCCAGATAAGTGGTATAAGAGTGGTCTTCTCTTCATTTATTTTTCTTTGTGCATGTCCCCGACAAGATCTGGGTACAAGAAGTTAGGACTCGAACTAGTCGAGCCTTTGTAAGATCGGTCGTGCTAAGCTTGACAACGACCCATGGGGAACGAAAATAAAGATGATGGAGCATGAGATCCTTTTAAAATGTTTCTCAAGGAAGCCCCTGTGTGACAAAGGAACAAAATGATGGACAACTTTGCACAGATCCTTCGGCGGCTTCCCACAGGAGACACATCTTCATCAAGCGGCCATGCAACCCCCTTCAAGGTACAAGTAAATTTTGATATTCCATTATTTGAAGGGCTAATAGATGTAGATGTTGTAATAAATGGTTGAATCTGCTCGAAGGGTATTTTTCGGTCCACAATTCTTTCGATAGGGAAAATATTACTTTTTCACTCCTCAAGGCCGTCCCCTATGTTAAGAACTGGTGGGATACTTACTCTGAGCAAAGGTCCATAGAGGAATTTGCAATATTTGTGGTTTCCCCCATGTGGGATTCCTTCATGGATTCCATTAAAGAACAATACTACCCTGTTGGAAGCTACGAGGACCAGTACATAAGATGGACCACCTTGCATCAGGAAAGGGACTAGACAGTACCAAATTTCACCAATATTTTTCATACCCTGCACACCAAATTGGGTATCAAAGACTTTGAACAACATCTGGAGCTCAAGTACTGTGATTGTCTGCATAGATACAGTCAAAC
>ML809410.1:19444-29954 GCA_009831015.1 Picea engelmannii
TGAATATAATCCAATGCAACCTAAATCTATCAGAAAATATCCAGGGTCTTCATCTCCACCACTCTATAGTATGAATCTAACCATGCGAATAAATGTGCTGAAGTTGAACATGGTAGAAACCACTTGATTACTGGTCATTAGTGTATATCGTTAACAAGTACGAGGGAAATCACCATTAATGTCAATGACATCCAAGGTACACTAGTACAATCCAATGAATGTGAATCAATGAGATGAGGTCGAACACTCGGCGGAATCTCTTGATTAGGGGTCAATAATGAAAACCCACTGTCGAAAGCGAGGAAACCTGCCATTGAGGCATGCAAGTTCCAAGGTATCAATTAGTTTTTAAGTCTAATTCATGGATAATGAGTTGAATTCGATAGGAAAAGACTCGTCACAAGAGGGCCTTAATGTATCCCACATCAATGACACGAAACAAATAACAATATTTGAAGTAGATCAGAGTAACAAGTGATTCAGGACTGACTCAGGGATGGCCGATGCAATAGAAGGCTTAAGGACTAAATAAATGGCTGACACAATAGAAGGATTTATGGGTTGAACTTATTTTTGAACATATTAACGACACGAGAATTGTCTTGGAAATAATGACTCAACAACAGGGATCACATACCAAATTGTAATCTTATGAAGGAGTATGATCAAGAGACAAGAGGATTTCCAACCTAGACACAAGGAGAGTGAAAGGGTTTCATGTTCAAAAGTGACTCTTCCATAGAATACAGGTTTAGACACATTTCTTTCCCAATTTTTCCCCCACCATTTTTGGCGAGTACCTCTTTATTTTTACACAATCTTGAGGAGGATAACATATTCTTGAAATGTAAGCTCATCCTTCATATGAGACACTCGGAATATGTTTAACAAACTCTAATAAGGACTGGTTTGGTCCCATATGGGCCTTTCGATGTTTGTTTAACGAATCCAAAGAAATAAAACTCGGGGGTTTTTCATGTTTAGAGAGTCTGAAAAACACTTAAAGAGAACTCTCCCAGTTCCTTTTTCATAAAGTAGTCTGATGAGACCAAAAAAAAGATAAACTATTGCTCAACAGATGTTTTCTTCAAATACTTTAGTGAGCGTGAAAAGAACAAGGTTGCCTGGCAATCTTTTCATGTTTAGAGAGTCTAAAAAGAGCTTAAAGGGAACTCCAGGGGGTTCCTTTTTCATATAACCTTTACGAGTATGAAAAAGTGATAAAATTATACTTGGTTACATTCTCATTGATTTACAAGCATGAGAAAGAACAAATACTAAGCTCAGTAACTTATTCTCATGTATTTACGAGCATGATAAAGAACAAAGACTAAGCTCGAGATTTTTTTCATTTTTACGCAAGCTTTTAAAACAAAACAAAACTATGCTTGGGATAGATTTTATTTTTTACACAAGATTAAATCTAAACAAAAATATGCTTGGACCTGGTTTCATTTTTACACAAGCTTGAACCATAGGAAACTATGCTTGAGTTAGGTGGTTTCACTTTTACACAAGCTTGAACTATAGAAAACTATGCGTGGACCTGGTTTCATTTTTACACAAGATTGAACTAGAGGAAACTATGCTTGAGGTAGGTGGTTTCATTTTTAAACAAGATTGAACCATAGAAAACTATGCTTTAACTTCCCAACACATAACACAAGGATAATTGGTACTTATCCCCCAGCTTAAGAAACTAGCGGCTCTACTTCAGCATGAAGTCCAGAGGCTGAAAGTATTGCCCCCTAAGATTCGTTTCGTCCAACGACACAGGTGGATGAAATAAAATTTCAAATTATAGACGAAGGAATTGACTCAAAAAGAGAGGGGAAAACTATTTCATTTTTTAACAAGATTGACACAGGAGAAGAACTATGCTCATGACTCTAGGTATAAGCCCTAGACCATTGTTTCATTTTTTAACGAGCTTGACATGGAAACGAGAACTATGCTCATAAACTCTATTTCATTTTTTAACAAGGTTTCCACAGAGACGTAAAAATCTATCCTCATAACTAGTTTCATTTTTTAACGAGCTTGAAATCTGAAAATCGTTCTCAAACCTCTCTTCTTGATCATGGCTTCCAAGAGGACAGTGCTCTAGAAGGACACCATGTCAAGGGAAAAAACTCGATCATGGCCTCCAAGAGATCTTCACTCGACAAGGGAACAACACTTTGGAAGGACACCATGTCGATGGTCGCAATAGGGGTAAGGATATCATGTTCTAAAAACCCTATCGAAGAAATCACCATGTTGACTTTCAGATCTAATTCATCAGAAGCTCAAGTCATGGGATACAATGCCACATAATTGACCTATGGTAGGGGTGATACCGTTTGCATATAAGAACTTTTTAGGGAGTTCATTAAGTTGATGGTCAAGTCAGGGCCAAAAAATGAAAGTTGATCAATAGTCACCATTCTTCCATCGTGAGGGAAAGATATCAGACGAAAAAGAGTGGACACAATAGCTTTCATTACATAGACATAATCCTGCCCAAGGAGTAAAGAAAAATCCAAGGGGTCTTGGACTACCATGACGTCAATAAAGATAGTTTTCCCTCCCAAAGTTATAGGAAACTCAGGAAGGGTCCCTAAAGGTTGACTGGTTCTTCTGTTAAAAGATAACAGATTCTGCGTAACTGGGCCAAGATGAGGACAACCCAAATATTTCCAAGCAAAAGAGGAAAAAATACTAATAGACGCACCTTCATCTATCAACATCTGAGGAATGTCCCAACCACAAACTTGAACTATAATCTGGAAAGGAATGTCAGAGGGAAGACGAGGTCCATTTAGCACACCCCAATCAAAATATATGGCCTCATTACTTGGAGGGGGTTCCACGGGAGAAGGAGGAATATCCCCCGGCATGGTAGAGTCTGTATCAACAAAACAAACATGGGCATTATCAGGTTTACTCTCGAGCGAGAGAGTAGGATTGACCGATGATGAGATCATATCAACCACTTGGGTTGCATTCTCTAAGGGAAGAATGGGTTCTATGGGTGGAAATGGATCAACCTCTTGGGTTTCACTCTCTAACAGGAGAGTGGGATTGACTGAAAATGGGATCGGATTGACCACTTGGGCTGCACCCTCTAACGAGAGAGTGGGATCAACTGAGGATGGGATGGGATCGATCACTTTGGTAACTGGTTCAAATAAGTATGTGACTAGATTGACGATATGATAAATTGGATTGATCGATGAAGGGGCCAGATTGATCATTCCATCAACTGCAGGTGGGTCGAGAGTAATCTTGCGATAAGCAAATGGAAGTTGAGGCTGTGAAATAGTCATGTCTTCTAGGAATTTCGAGGCTTCTTCCATATGAGGGAAAAGATGTTTTAGATGAATCCCTTTGCATAACATACATAGGAACTTGGCTCTACTTTTATTCTTCCCAACTATATCCTGACTAGTTGACAAGAGGTCATCAACATGTTGTTCAGAGGATGATGACATGGGTTAGTGTTGGCAGACGGGTAGACCCAGGGTTCAACATTCAAGAGTGCACCAACAAATCCCTAACTACCGACCCTTTTGGAAACACCTGTGAAGCAGATGAAGTCTCACCCGAGGTAGAGGCAGGGGTGGTTGCAAGACTTAGGTGTCTGCAACCTTAGCTAGGACACAGATATGTGATTATCTTTCTTACAACGCACTTAGAATTAGTTATTCCTTAGCATTCATTCATTAATATACTTCATAGAAGGCATAGAGAATCACAGTGAATAATATACTAAGAATGATTCAATACTTATCCATAGAAATATAGGTTATATTCAACAGATCAAGCACTAAGCATCTCATATATTAGATCTAATGTTCATCCATTCATCAACAACATAGAGCATAACTAGGTCTACTTAATCACATCAAGAACTTAGCCAAGAAAGAGATAAATACATAAGAGAGAAGCACAAAGCACTATACACATAGTTACCATGGTTCACCCCCACCCTGGGGCTACATCCACAAATTCTTCTTTATATTATCTTGGTCAAGCAGTTACAGCACAGAGCTCTAATGACCCTTACCTTGCACAAGACAAGAGATCTATGTAGATCGCTAGATCCTTCTTCCTTGATCTTCAACATTAGACTATAACAACCTGCACGTAGCTCTCTAATCTCATGCACAGAGCACTCTAAGAGACATCTGATCACAGAGATCCAATTACTAGAACTAAGATTTCATTCATACATCACATAGATTTACTACATTACTATCTCCTCCTTATATTACTATATACATTGCCTATTTATATATTACAAAATGGGCCTAAACATGGGTAAACCCATGGGTCGACATCCATTTCTCATTACATCAACCCAAAACCCTAAAATGGACCCCAAAATAGGTCTTGCTTCCTTATTTTTTGCTTTGTGTTGTGCTCCTTCCTTGGCAAGCTATCGCAGTCCCAAAAGTGGTCAAGTATGACCAAGTACTCTTAAACTTGGTCAAGGGCCAACAAGCCCCCAACAGTCACCTGTGACTCGTCCCGAATCACTCAGGTCTGACCAATTTTGCTTTGAACACCTCGAGCTTGGATCAAGCGACTTCGACCTGCTGTAGTGCGACAACCTATTATTCAATAAATTCTTGGATTACTGCGTCATTGAGTAGTCCTTCCAGGCATTGTTCTGCAATGACGACACCCTATTTGAGTTTAGCTCCCTGGATTTCAAGTTTGGAGAACAGTTGTCATGCCTTCTCTTGGAGTGGTTGCAGTCATTGAGAGATGTCCATTACTTTACTTTGCAGCATGTGTGCTCATTGTTGAGCTGTTCATTTATCTATGAACCTCTTCATTATTTTGACTAGGGTCATGAACTTTAGCTGCACTTGTAGCACATCTGCATGCTTCTTTTCTTCATGGAGTTGTGCCTCCAATGTCTACAATTCTGGGTTCTCTGCGAGGGTTTCATAGGTTTGGGCGCTTCTGGTTCTTAGCTTCCTACATTATAAAGCCAAAGTTTTTAATTGTTTGACTGCACTTCGAGCAGTGGCCTCTCTTAGATCTCTTATCTCTTGGGGTGTCTCAAGCATGGTGTGAAGCTCCAAATCTGTGATGCACTGTTGAAGTTGTTGGATTATTGCTTCCAGTTGGGTCACTTGTTGTGGAAGACGATCTTCCATCTTCACTTCTATGATCATCACAGAGAGCAGTGCCTTGTGAACTCTTTCTTGTGTTTCAAGTTTCTCTGCTAGCAATTGGTCCTTGCTCTGCTATAACTGGGCTTTTTCCTCCTCCCATTTCTCTTGTAAGTCAAGTTGCTCATGTTCTTCCTTTCTTCATTTTTTGTCATGTGCGCTCTGTGCTTGCACCAAAGCCTTGGTGGCTTTCACTATGTCTTCTTGAGCTCATCGAAGTCGAGCTTCGACTTTCTCAACGATCTGGCATAACTGTGTTGGCTCTTCACATGTTCCTGATATTTCCATTGTTAACGGCGTTGTAGAAACTACTTCGCTAGACTGAAGTGGCTACTGCGCTTCTTTGAATTCACCTGTGATATGGAAAAATAGTTCCTCCTTCTTTGCTTCTTTCTTTTCCATGATATCTAATGAAACATCATTCAACATGGAAATTAAGATGTCAAAATTATCCGGGGTAAGTGTAGTCTTAAGTGTGGTCCGAGTGGCCTTAGTTTTCTTTCTGGATGAGGGCCTCAGTGGGGTAATCTTCCTTTTCTTGGAGGGATCTTCCTTGTCCCTAGGTGGGGTAACCTCGCCTTTTCTCTATTCAACTTCTGTGCCCCCTAGTTCTTCATCATCACCTCCCTTCGTAGGTGAGAGTGAAGCAATCTTCATGGATGTGATGTGGATATCTTGAACTTCCACATCCTTCTTAGTCTTGTGTGATCCTGGTGTATCCGACATAGCTTCAGGGATATCTACGTTGGACATCTCTGTGAGGTCTGCTGCAACAAGGAGGTATGTCAACCATTCCTTGGTAATCTCCTCCAAGTCATCTTCTATTAGCTTGTAATATGAATGGAGTTGTTGTTTGTGCTCATCTGCGCACACTGTGATGTAGGTGAAGTGACGATCTACACTAAATTTCATCAAAGGTCAAAACCTATGAAGAGTGTTGGGTGTAATGTGAGGTGTAGACTAAATTGAATTCCTCAACTGAGTGTAGTATGCATGGAAGACGACATTGGACTACCATTGTTTGTTCATGTCACTAGAGTACCACAACATACAAAACTTCATGGACAGGGGTTCGAAGGGTTCGATCTCCAAAAACATGGCTCCCTCGGGCAGTTCCCACGTGATGAAGGTGATGAGTATGAGAAACCAACTAAAGTGGAACTCATACCCTTGGTCCTGCGCTTGTCTATAGTCAAGCTCTAGCTGATTTATAACGTATTTCACCCAGTTCATTTGTAGTCCCTCTGCACACTTCCCTGTGAGGTCAACTACAAATATGGTCACCTGTGTAGGTCAATTTTTTCAAACTAAATTGCTTGTGATTAGCTGGCAACCAAAGCGTACTATTTCATTCTCAATGGAGGCTACCTTGTAACCTCACATGCCTTTCTCCATATCACCATATGTGTCTTTTATTTGTTGAGCGAGAGCACGATCTGCGGTCTTTCCAAGGTAAAAGTCCTGCAGGTCAGGGCCCTGCATGCTTAGGCCAATGATCTGATTGATCAGAATCGGATCCACGGTGATGCTTCAATCCAACCATAGGTATCCTCCATGGTAGCAGAACAACAATAGTCGAACATGGGCATTTACTTCTTGATGCCTCCCAAAATCTGGAATCTTCATTATGTTGAGGAGGGTTGACTGCACAAGGTTATGGGTCCATTGTTGCGATACAATATTGGGGTTATTTCCTTTTGTAATAGTCACATACTTGTGCAGGGATAACGTACTATATACCTTGCGATCTCCAAGGTTAAAATCACTGAATTTCAGTATGATGAGCTTCTCTTGGTCAGCATGAACTGCACACACCCCTTTTGGGAAGTATGCAGTGACTACAACATAGTCAAAGTCTCTATAGACAGAGTCCTGATTCACTAGTCTGCTTAGGCGTGGGATATATTTAGGCAATATTTTTGCGATCATATTCACAGTGGTGAAGTCGTTTCCTAGATTAGATCATCTTTCTGAAGGTGATCGGGATGGTCCTGCTTGAGCAGTGGAGGGGGAAGCTAGAAATACGCCTGAGGATGATGCTTGTACACTTGTAGACATTCTTCATTCTCACATGACTCTCTCAACCATTAAACCAATCAGAACTTCTTCAACAATTTTCTCAGCAGCACTGAGCTTGTTCGACATACAAACTTGGGTCAACTGGCTCGGGTACAACAGGAATTCAGAGACAACAATGACCAGTAAGGCAATGATCTCAAGGAAAGTAAATCTTAGGGTTCATGCTTAGATTATCAGTTAGAAAAAAGTATTCTTGGTGCGTGGCATGATAGTTTAAGTAGGAAATCTTAGCAACGGTCTTCTTGCAATAGACGTGGGGCCTTCATTAACTCTGTTCTATCCCTTCTGGTGTTATCCAATGGTCTAGTGGTAACCCATAACTGTTTTTCGATCCATTCAGAGTGGCGATCGAATGGGTATATCGGTACCAACAACTGTCTTGCTTCATCATGGTGAAGTATTCTATATCATTGTTCTGATATCTCGGCGAAGCTCCCATTCTGCAATTCTTCTTGCTGTGAAGTGTCCTCTAGAACCTCTTGTAACTGTAGTGTCCCCAAGTCCGAGCCCCGTAGTAAACCATGTTCTGAAAGGAATTGTAATTATGATTTATAGGCTGGTGAGTTGAGTTCTTATAAGCTGGAGTCTTATGTGTTGTTAGGCCAGGGAGCCTAAGTGTTGAAGGCCAGCAGCCTGCTATTGTATATGTAATCATGCAGAACAATTAATAAAACATAAACACCGCCATGTGCAGACCGACCACGATGAATGAGTGAAGGGGGACTAAGCATCCATAAGGTGGGAAATAAATTAGGGGCTGAAGGTGGGAAAAGGGGCTAAGTGTTGAGCCTAGGGGCTAAGCCTAGGGGGCTTAAGCCTGGGAATAATATTTTAATATTATCCCAAAAGACATGTGCATTTTATGTTTTATCTTAAGTTTCTGGCAAGGGGAGAACATGCAAGGGAGACGCGTGCTGGTGGAACACATGTAGTTTCATGGGTGACAAGTGTCAACCCTGACACATGTGAATAAAATGGCCAGGGTGAGCCATGAGAAGGGTTCCTCCTCCATTCCACCTGACTACCTGAGCGTGTAGAGAATGCTGAACAGTACGACCAACCCAACCTCTGCAAGAATACCGTGTGCGTTCTGAGAGTCATGAACCCATATTGTCTTTGATGGTCTGTGCACATCCTTTATCCGACTGATCAAACCTATGCATGGAGGCTTTGTTCCGAATCCGAGACCCTGAACCATTCCACCATTGTTGAACCAGTGGGAAAGCTTGTGTTTTTCTGAAGAGACAGTCTCACCCTCTGTTCTGAGTCATGGATTATGTGTCGACCCCTACAGGAGTTACACATCATGCCTTCCCGTGAACCATCATTGTGAGGCCTCGAGCCATTGTTGAGCCTGTTTGGGAGGATTTGTTTGTATTTTCAGTTGGCTATGGTAACCATGTAGAGTTGGATTGTGCGTGGCTTGATGGCCAGCGCGAGTTGTGATTGTGTGTGATCTCTCTCTAGGTGAGGGAGGTGGATGTTGTTGGAAGAGATTTCTTCCAGAGAGTGTCCAGCACTAGCTTGAGGCTCTGATACTTCCTGATCCGGCCTGTTGTCGAGACCCAGAGAGGGAGGTTAGAACTGATGGACTATGCTTGTGAAGGTGTATACTCCCGGGCAGAACAGGCATGTGAGGAATGAGAGTCTAATAGTAGTGGGAGTAAGATGGCATTCTGGGAAGAATCCTTCCAGATTTTATGTGTTTTTTTCCCTGTAACCTCAGCCTAGCCTAGATTTCCTTGCCTTGGGGTGGAGCTTAGTCCTAGCTTAGGGGTGACCCATTGCTGAGCTGATGAGTAGTGCGGTCTAAGGCTGGGAGTTTCGTGGAAGGACTCACTTGGTTGGTGGATTCTACCACTGTTAAAAGATAAGTATCTGATTATGTTTTTATCACATTTTTCATGACTCTACTGTTTATGTTATCATGATTTCCACTGTGTATATGAATTAATATGGAATGATATGGATTGTTAATTATAGTAGTAAATAATATGTTTTACTCTGTGCTTATATGAGTTATGTATAGAGTGGTGTTATAACCTTCTCTTAATAGCAGTTAAACCTTGGTAGCCAGAAAAAGGGTGCGCTACAGTTTGGTATCAGAGCCAAGGTTTCGACACTAAGCCTATATGGGCCAGTGGAGTGGTCTTTAGACCAATAATGCGAAGGGAAATTGGGTCTGGAAGGCTAATTTTAGACCCTGGTTTGCTCCAAAGTGTCAAGGAGTTACTTGATGAGTTTTAAGCTCAGGAGGTATAGCGACGTTATGAAACCATAGCCAGTGTGGTATAAGTCCATAGGGAGAGAGGACTCCACACCAGAAGTGCAGGAGATTTAGGATTTGTTCGGGAGGGAAGGTGAACCCTCATGACCGTTAGATCTGGAAAGTGTGCATGCGGTTTAAATCCCTTTGGAATTTCACAGGAGTGTGGAAATCGCGATACGTGAAATTTTGAATTAGTTAGGAACCGTCTGAGCCGTCAGATCTTGGCTGGAAAACCCAATAACCGTTGGATCTGTCAGGAGATATCCAAGGGTTAAAACCCCAGTGAATAGGGGTGAAATCCCCCAAATAGATCAAGACCGTCCGAACGACAGAGGCCAGGTGTCATGAGATTTTCCATTTTGGGAAATCGGGAATCGTGATATCAAGAGTCCTGATGACAAGAGATCAGGACTTTCCATGGTGGAAATCCAGAAATAGATCTGAACAATCTGAATGATGGAGGCCACGTGTCGTGAGATTACCCATTTTGGGAAATCGGGAATCCTGATGACGAAGGCCCGAGATTTTTCGTGGTGAAAACCCTGGGATAGATCTAAACCGTCCGATGGATGAAGGTTACGTGTCAAAATATTAACTGCATCAGGAAACCAGGGATCGAGATTTCAGGAGTCCCGTGATCGAGAGTTCAGACTCTCGTGATGATAAACCTGATGAACGGACGAGATTATTTCAGAGGATCTTAGAGTCTGTGATGATCGTTAGATGTGAGGAAGAGATGTCGGCTTTAAGCCAGGGCGCGAATGTGAATTAATTTAAGTAACGAGCAGATCTGGATGGCCAGAGTCCACCCACCCAGATCTACGACTGAGGTTTCATTCCGAAGCCCCTTTGTTTTTCTACCTTTAGCGGTGGGAGGGGGCGTCCAGAATTGGATGTGCAACTCTTGAACGGTTGATATTAATTCACCTTGATCAATGATACTCAGGTGAATTCTGAACCCCCTTGCCATTATTCCTTTAATGGGGGTGGGGGAGGG
>ML809410.1:39735-53696 GCA_009831015.1 Picea engelmannii
TACAATCACTCTCGCATGCCCAAGAAATCCTCCATGGTGGAAGAAAAGAAAAAAGATGGAGTAGATGACCCTATCAATCTATTGCTTGAGCAAGCTCTCACACGATCAAGGGATGAAACGATGAAGAATTTTTCCCACATCCTTCAACACCTGCCAATAGCAACGGGCGCATATTCATCAAATAGCCACTTTGGAAGCACCTCTCCTTTCAAGGTACAGGTTAATTTTGATTTTCCCATATTTGAAGGTCAGATAGATGTGGATGCCCTAGACAAATGGTTAAATCTGTTAGAAAGTTATTTCTCGGTTCATAATTTTTCCAACAGGGAAAAGATCACTTTCACACTCCTTAAAGTTCTCCCCCATGTCAAACATTGGTAGGAAACTTATTGGGAGCAAAGTTCCACAGAGGAGTCTGCAATATATGGGGTCAAGCCCACTTAGGATCTTTTGGTGGATGCGGTAAAGGAATAGTATTACCCTATTGGAAACTACGAGGACCAGTATGTGAGATGGACCACACTGTGGCAAGAGAGAGGCCAAGCAGTTCTAGATTTATCTCCCACACCTTTCACACCAAGCTGGGTATCAAAGACTCGAAACGACATTTGGTTCTGAAATACCATGGGGCTCTACACAGATACATTCAAAATGAAATGGATTTTCTAGACATCTCATCACTCAGTGTTGCTTATCGATATGTTGTTAAAATAGAGCATAAATTTAAGAACCATAAAAAATGGGAGTTTGGGTATGAAAATATTCAACAACCAAAGTATTATAAAGACGACTCTAACAAATAGTCTCCCAAAAGCCAGTCCAAACCACAAGAAAAGAAGGGTCACGGGAAGACAAAGAAGGACACCGGAAAATGGTGTGATTTCCATAAAATCCCCTGGAACAACACCGATGAATGTCACTCAAAACATTGATTGGTGGTCGAAATCAAAGACAAGGAGTCAAACCCTGATTCAGAATCTGACTCTGAAAATACGGGTAAGAGATATATCATCGACGCAAACCCCACTGCTATTGTCGCGACTGCAGCAATTCAACTAGAAGAATCAAAAGATCCTTAATAGGGGGATCTCCTTTTTCATTCACAGATGTGGGTGAAGGGTACCCCACTCCATTTTATTGTTGATAGCAGAAGCCAGAAGAACCTCATCTCAGCAAAGGTCATCAAACAGTTGGGATTGTCGATAACACCACACCCATAGCCATACAACATCAGGTGGCTTTGCCAGGGATGAGATATTTGTGTCAGCCAATAGTGTCGATTTTCATACAACATCGAACCCTTCAAGGATGAGGTATTATGTGATGTTTCCCCACTAGATGTCTGTGATTTTCTCTTGGGCCAACCATATATGTGGAAGGGCCATATTGTTTATGAGTCTCGACCCCGCGGTGTCATTGTTTCTCTGGGGGGTCATATCTATAGAATACCAGAGCTATTTATGACTATTGTTCCACCTAAACAGTGCCACAAGGTAGTATCTCATACTTCAAAATTCAACTTCTTCGCAATATTTTCAAAAGGGGAACATAAGGACACTGCAACCACTACAGCCTCACCCCAAGCACCTTTTATCCAACAGAAGTAGGTTGACAAGGTTGCAACAAAGAGAAAAGATTCCTTCTACACATAGTCCTCTCATGTAGCTCGACTTGTTGAACAGACTCATCCTCAACAAGTTTGTGACAACCTTCCACAAACTGAGCAACGCGACGTCTCCAACAAGGCAACCAACTCACCAAGATTCAAATTCAGAAAACACTTACCTCTCTCCCCCGGAAACTCAATGAAATGGAGACCATTGCTTCCTAAGGAGGGAGGACTGATCCAAGTGGATATTGGTGGCCACCCACCTTTTCCAACTCACTCAAAACAGTTTTCTGGCAATTTTGGCAATTTACTATTTTTGGCAGTTTTTCAGGTCCTAAACTTCTAGAGTCATTTTGAGGCCTTAAACAACGTTTTTTGGGCATCAAACTCCGATGAATATTGGTTTATTTCTAACTATAATACTTCCAGCCAATAGTTTTATTCCTTGGATAGAAGTTTCTAACGATGTATCATATGCATCAAACGAAGATCGTATGCAAAAGTTACAACCTGGGGAAGTTGATGTACTGACTTACCCAAATGGGGCCCACATGACTTTTGGTGCTTCGTCTCCTAGGGTTAGCTTTTTGGATGTCTAGGGTTTTTGAAATTTCTGGTTATTTTAAAAAGGACTCCAGAGCCTCATTGTAATCATATTCTTGCAAATGCGAGTAGCTATCACATCTCTTCTCAGAGATAAGATGACACCATTCTAACAAGTCTTTCATTCTATATTTTTACAATCTTTGTACATTTATTTCATTAATAGAAAATGTGTATTACTGCATCTTTGTGTTTATGGTTGCATCTCTGATATGTTTCTATTATATTATTGGATATCCGTGATACCTCCGTGAATTTCTTTATTATATCTCTGCTCTCATTTCATGCCGAAAATAATCTGGATCATCAGAGGTGTAGTCATAGCCTCTACACAGGACATCAAACTCTAATAAGAATGTGTCAGGGTCCTCTGATATCAATCCATTGAAGGTTGGAATATTTTGTAATGGAATGGATTTCATTGGGGCATTAGCAACCAGATCAACTATATGATATTCCAAAGTGGAAGTCTAAGGTCACGACTGATTTTGATGTGCCATTTGGTCGAAAATGTGCCAATATCCTTCAGGGATTTCTTGGTCTAGGTGTTCTATGTGAGGTGATTGATTTCTTGGTCTAGGTGTTCTATGTGAGGTGATTGATTACTTGGTCCCTTAGGAGATTTAATCATGCTACCTATGTCTAGGATTTCAAGTGTTCCTTTTGTTATCTCCTTAAATAACATAGTCAGTTTTGTTAATTTAGGTGATAGGACGTCATTGAAAAATGTAGTTCTAAATTTTTCAAGGTTCATTTTTTAGAACCTTATGTTTGTAATGAAGTTTTGAAAAAGTCGGATTTGATTTTTTATTTTAAAAAATTCAAAACACAGGTTTTGGTGGCTAAGTGCCTCTCCAAAAGTACTTCTAAGCCACTAAAAGCCCTAGCTTTGGGCAGCATAAAATTGAAATACGGGGTTATTTATCCACCAAAACACGGGAGCTTGGAAACATTCATCACGTCTTTTCATGCACTGGAACCGTCAGTTTGATGTGTTATGATTGCAATTAACCGCTGAAAAGATAGAAGGAAAGTCATTTGAAGACTTGGATCTCATCCCGAGGTGATACATCAAATATTTTTAAACTTTTGTTTCATTAAAGCATGTGGTTATGTACATTCCCATCATTCAAGTTTACCAATCATGATGACTTCAAATCTTTCACGTTCCTTGTAGTCAGGGTCTTTTTCTTAGTGCATATCTCATATTTTTCGTTTCTATCGCAGCTAAGCCAAAGCTCCCTAATTTTTCCTGTTTGTTCTCCCTCCAAGCCTGAATTTCCAATTACAGGTGTACATGAGCATTCTGGAAGATGAAGAAAGGAGGACCATCTCTGAGGAAGGAACTTGACGATATTTATTACCTGGAATCACACCCAGATGTGTGTCAACTCTTCAAGGATGCAGGTTGCTACAAATTTTGTGAAAAATTACAGAGCTCTCACCAATAGGTGGAAGAATCTTTTTCTCTGACTTTTGATTTAAGAAAAGAAGTCATTGGCCAAGATGACTTCCGAGTGGATGAAGCCCTCATAGCTAAAGTGACAGAGATTCTAATGAATGGAGAAAACTGGTTCAAAACCACTGTCACAAAGGACGTTGAATTTAGGTCATACCTAAAACCAGAACACAAATGTTTGGTATGAAAGAAAAACAATCCTATGTCTTTTCTTGAAGAGAAATGGCAACATTTATTGAAGTCCATCCTTGATTATATAACTTGTGAAGGTAGATACAATAGGGTGATGATATATTATTTTAAACTAGTGAACCATTTCACTGGTAGGAGCCCATTCAATCTGACTTTTTACCTCCACAAAAGATTAACTAAGATGGCTCATCAGGTCAAAGCTAAGCCAAGCAAGGTTGCAGGAAGTTTATCCCATCATGGTTTGATTAAACTCTTGGTTTGTGAGTTGTTGTAGAGAAGAAGGAATGGAATTACTTCTTATTCTGGAATGATTTTCAGACTGATGTACAACCAGAGGATAAGAAGAGACCTTCTTTAAAGAAGTCTTCTACTCCCAGAAGTGGAAAGAGGAAGAGGAGAGCCATCTCTTCAGTTCCAGTTTATTAGCTCTCTCCATCTTCTAAGCCTAAAAATACTAAGAAGAAACTGAATTTTAGCAAGGAGGTAGAGAAGGCAGAAGAGCCTCCAGTGGACAAGAATATCCTAAATCTCCCCTATACAGACTCTAAGGATGAAGAGCACCAGGTTGAAGCAGAGAAAGGAGAAATTATAGCAGAAGATCCAATTACAACAGGGTATGAAGATCCAATTACAACAGTGTATGAAGATCCAATTACAGCAGTGTATGAAGATCCAGTTACAATAGTGTATGTAGATCCATTCACATCAAGGTATGAAGATATTCCATCATCTACACCCAAGGATGAGCATGAAATGCAAGTTGCAGAGGCCTCATCTAGCAAGAAAAAGAAAAACAGAGAAAAGAAAATCAATAAACGTAGAGAGAAAATAAAACAACAGGAAGTGCTAGAGAGGGTGATTAAAGACAGATATGAAATCTTGTCAAAGCATTTTGCAAAAACCAGTTTAGACCTAGAAAAATTGTCACATGAAAGAATAAAGGAAAAGAAAAATAAGAAGAAGATTGTAAAAGACTACAACAACCTATGGAGAGTAGCTATGCACTTGAAGAAAAAGGTTTGGTCTTTAAGGTTGTGATCTATGTCTTCAAGACCTCAACCTCAACCATAGGCTAATCTTGAAACCCTAGCAGATGTAGCCATCCATTGGAACGATCCAGAGGAATCCAACAGCCCTATAGCCATTCCAGAACTTGAACAAGGTGGAGAGGCTTCCGAAGACCAACCCTAAGGTGTTTTAAATCTAAGGAAAAAGGTATTATGCAATTTTTTTATTTTTCACTAAGACAAAACTTTCAGTGGCTTGGGTGAACATTTCAACTGTTCATTAACCACCGAAAGCAGAGATTTTGGTGGCTAACTGGACCAGATTTTGTCTATTTTAGCCACCAAAAGCACTGACAGGGTAGAGAGGTATTGTTTTTGCACAGATCCAAGTTTTTCTTATCCAAATGCCTCAGGAATGGTTCCAAACAATAGATAATAATTAAGGTCATCATCATCAAGATTTTGTTTCGATTTTGGAGATGTCTAGAAAGGTGGAAAGGTCAAATTGGTTACCTATTTTCTGGGAAAAAACTGTCTTGTTGCCAACAGGTGGAAATTTTGATTTGCCCCATATCTTATGAATACCCATCAACCTTGGAAGGCTTACTACACCTGTCGAATATTTTGAAAGAAGATAACTTGAGATAAGGAGTTGACCTATTTTATAGGATCTCTACCTATTTTCTTGTGTGAGTTATTGATTTTCTATTTTTGGTAAATTTGATCTAGTATTCTAGGATCTAAATATCTGATGTAAAGGCTATAAAGACATAAACTTTTGATGAACCAAGGGTTCGACTTTGATTTCTAAACTATATTGTTATTGTGATTAAGACACTTTCTTTAATATATTCAGCCTACAAGCTTTTTTCATTGTTATTGTCAGACCTTCTTTTCATTTATATTCTATGCTTATGAGTTGAAATTATTTCTTTGTCTCTGTTTAATGTCCTATGGTAACTTTCATCTTACCTTTGATTATTAAGAAACGATCATAATAATTCACTTCTAGTTTGTCAACCCATCATATATATTGTTTTATGTATGTTCTGGTCAATTGATTGGTTTCTTATCCATTTGATTCAAAAACCTATCTGATAATAGCTCTTGAAGGCCTTGTACTGTTTGAATATAACTAGATTGTCTTAAGGAAACAATCCAATGAGTTAGATATTCATCTTGATCCAATCATTACCCATCATTGAGTGAACCATTGCAAGATTATTTAAGTTACCAGGAATCTCTAAGATACACCCTAAGAGAGTTTCCTGGAGTGATAACACCTTCTCCTGCCAGAATCACAGGAGATCCAGGTTCAGGTTGTAGTGTGCTTGCCTCAGTAATTCCACTAGTCTCCCCTTCTCCTTCCTTCAAATTACAAGAATTTCCCTCAGGTGAAGGACTGAAAAGTCGAGTATGTGTATTTTGAAAAATCTATTCAGTTCCACTATGAACCTCAGCATGAGTTGCAGTTGGTGAATTTGTTGCTTGAGGGGCTTGGGTAGAACATTTTCAAGGTCCAACCGAGGCTTGAGATTCAAATTTTTGAATAATTTCGTCTATGAAGTGCTCCTTCCAGAGGGCACCGGGCCCTAAGCTTTTGTAGTTTTTGGTAAGGGCTTTTGTTTTTCAGGTTCTTTCTTCTTATTCATACACAAAGACACAAATTCTATACACCTATATAACCTCTATGCATCAAATGAAGGTGGGTGTTGGAAAAATCATTTTACTTGTTTCCTACGTAGGTTCTTACCTTCTATTTCCAATACCTCATCCTTCAGAGACACAACCTATGCTATCTTTTACATTCTCCCCGACAACGATGCCAAAATTTTAAGCTCTAAATATGTCCTAAAAACAACCTTAGTCTGACATTAATTTTATCAACCGAGGATTCGTCTTCTCTTTCAAGAATGTCAACAAAGTCTATGCAGATAGTCGTAGAGGTTTAAATCGTGTAGATAATTCAGTTATAGCAAATCTGAGTATATCTAAATTACTGCAATAATCAAGTTCTTCACACATTAACTAAAATTTCTGAAACTAATAACTCACTCAACAAAATTGTAATCTGAACAATAACACACCATGAATCAAAGCATCAATCACTTTATTGATTTCATTCATTTATCTAAGAAACAATAATTTAATCTACCAAAACACTTAATGAATCAATCTCTCCATAATTAATTAATATGTTGGAAAGGAACACTGATCTACTGAATATTTAAGAAGGAACAGAAAATGTGAATTAAATGAAAGGAACAACAAATGTGAATTTGATAAAAGGAACAATGAATGTGAAAGGAACAACATTTGATAATATCCAAATGGAACATCTACTCTCTGCAAATGGAACAACATAGCCAATTCATAAAAGAATCAACACATTAACGAGTTTATATTAACTGTTGAAAGGAAATCCAAATCACATAACTATAACATAATTGATAATATTACAGATGAGACAATAGCTCATGTCGACTGGGACCACAGTCTTCAGAAGATACTGCTACGAAAAACGCAGTGTGCAAAAATGATCAAAATGCTTGAAGCTTTCCTTAATTCCATAATTGATAAATCATTTACAATGAGATTGCTTGTACAAAATGTCAACAATTAATATATCTGAATGCTTGGGTATATCTCTATCATTCACTATCCTTTATATATATTACAATGAGATAAGTAAATTAATATATCCTGAGGATTGAGAGATCCTCAGGATTGCTTTTATTATTTATGAAGATTGAAAGACAAAAATTCAATCTTCCTTTGAACCATTTTGTGCCCGATTTCCTCGATCTTCAATGTCGTGTGCATCTTCATGGTCTTATTAATTATCTTTAGTTAACAAGAATTGTCCATTTCTGCATAAAATCCAAAAAATTCAAACCAAAGTTCAGAAAATATCTAATATCATTCAATAATATTTCTTAAAGACTTTTTAACCATTTTCTTTCATAATTACTTCAAATTAATATAAAAGTGAACAAAGAATATATCACAAATCAAAGTAACAAGGAGAATATTTATACCTTTTTCTCAACTCAACACACATACATTCAAACTATGGACCAGATGAAAGTTTAGCAACCTAAGGTAACACACACATAGGCCACTAGTTCCTTCAAATCATATCAAGAATGATAAGGCAACAACCACAGCTTGCACTTTGTTATGACTCTACACAAGAATTTTATTTAACACTAAGAAATTAATCCAGAAACCAAAAGAATTATGCAGACTATCAAATAGACAATCAAGCTAGAAGCATATCAGAATTCAATGCTCCTTGGTCCTATCTTTTCATCACCTTCAATAGACTCTTATCATAGCAATGTGTTCTCCTACTTCACTTTGTCCATCTTAATTCCTTTTAATATCTCCAAGGTAGTTGAATTACTTAACCACTTCTAGTTAATTTATTAACTAACAATTAGTTAGTTAATAGGAGATTTGTTAAGTAAGTTAATAAATAATAATAATAATAATAATAATATGATAAGGGTATTGAATAAAACTAATAAGTGGGGACTCCCTAATTCTCTTTAATGAATAAATAAACCATTCCATCATTGTATCTTCCACATTGAATGCATGACATATCAATCTCACCATGTCATACAATTCAATTCATTATTATGTACAAAATGAAATAATCATAAGAGCTCCTTGTCACTCCATGTGGAAATTATGTAATCTACCAAAATCTTTCCATTTCATAATTTATCCAAACATGAAGCATGTAAAATATAAGGTTGTCCAAAATAGTTCTAGCAAATATGAGTTGTCTAAAAATGATATGTTGTACAAACTGAGGTGCAAACAAGTCCATATATAGGTGCCAAAGAAATTATGAGAAACCATATCCACCGTGAGAGGTTGCCCCTCTCTTGCTATGAGTACTCTCAGCCTTTCCATTTTTTCCAATTGATGAATCCACCTTAGCAGATCTTTGATCTTTCTCTTGCATATGGGAAGTGAATGAATGAGAATATCTTTGTCATGATTTTGACCTGGTTTCTACTACTTTCTCTTCCTCGAGTTTTTCTTCAAGCTCAGTTTTTTTGGCCTTATGATGGGCATGTGAGGCTTGGGATTGAAGTTGAAAATTCCAATGTGGAGGAGGAAGTGGTGGCAATGAACCAATGGGACAAACATGAAATGGAGGTTGTTGTAGGTTATCGATATTTGACCATCTTTGTGAGTGTCTGGGAAGAGGGTGCACAATATCTTGTCAGCCATCTCATTCTCACACAACTAAAGGATTGAAATTATGATTTGGAACTGGTATGAAAATACTTGGGCATGGATTCTCAAGAATAGGCAGAGGTCTGTAAGCTTGTTGGCCATCCAAGTTGAGTAACCATGTTTTTAACAATTGATTAAACTCTTTTGGATCTGCATCAAAATGAATAGAGAACCTTAATATTTTGTTTCTCCTTCTACAAGGACCCAATCCTTTGCCTCTATTATTACTTCTCCTACTATGATTACCTCTTCTGAAAAATCTCATTCTAACACACATTCACAAATATAAGCACTAGAGCACGACTAATCAATCATATAAAATTTTGCAAAATAATAATTTAGACCTGGATCTATATACATAGCAATACATGTGAAAGAAATCAATATGCATTCCACATTCCATAACTAGTAATTACTTAGAACATGGATTTGCAGTGCTCTTGGGATTTCATGATCAGTTTTGTAATGAGTGGAAAATGGTAAGTATGATTGGGAAGTGCAATATTTATTGTTCATTTACCATGATTAGTTCCATCACATAAACATATTTTAATATGAAGTAGAGAAGAGATCAAACCAACTAAACACTCCTTTTTCAACTTCTATAATTCTTCCATGAAGCCTTTATTACAATTATAATCTAAGCATGGGGATGAAACTTGTATTTGGGTTGATGGAAGGGATTGTAATGAATAGAAAATGTTAAGTATGACAGGGAAAACACAATGGAAATGCTTATAATACAATTATCTTCATTATCATTCAATCCTTACAATTCCAACAAATGGGGTTATAGTCACCACACGATCTATCTCTCATTCCATAAAGTATCCATTTCAAAAACATAGATGTCACACAATAGTTATGTCATCATTCAAATTGTTCTCAAAATATTTTCTTGTCACATTCCAATAATTATTATTTTTTTAATGATCAAAATCCATGTATTAGTCCCTTTTAACACCAAATTTCGTCTTCAGTCAAAACATTACAAATTACTATCAACATCAAATGTGAAACATTCATGTAGACAGTGCTCTAAAAATCAATAGTCACCAAAAAAAAAATTGAGTTATCCAAACAACCATATTCTTTATCTATGCTCTTAAATGATCGATTTCATTGCTTATCAAATAACACTCAAATGTAACAATTCTTGTTCAATCCGACCCCAAAATGGATAGAGCCTCTTATTTGCAAGGAGATGACAGACAAACATATGCATTGAAATTACTCAATCAATATCATGGTATCGTGCCCTTATTATGGCCAAAAGGTCACGAAATCGAACTCGACAGAGATGTCATGAAACAATGGGGGTTTCAAAACTTTACCACCACCAAAGAAAAACCATCAACTCTGCATGGCCCAATGGGTTACTAAGAAACAATCTTAGACTCTAGTGTGACATTGTCACAAATATAATCATAATACATAGAGACATTGACGCCTCCTTTTTGTTTTCGGTCCCAAACAATGACCATAATCAAAATTACCAAGGTTTTACAGAATTGTGGTTGCCAACGACTAATCAAATGTTGACAATAGGATGGATTTAACCCAAAATGTTTTAGTTCAGACTTGGCCCGACTGAAATGTGCACGCAGGTAGACCAACAAGGTTATGCATAGGATCACATGATATTTCAAGAGACAATGTAGGGTCTGCAACACTAAAACACCAAAGACCCAAAACACTAGACCTTGACATTTTAATGAGACATATATAAATGTATATCAACATGATAAATAGGCAACCAATATCCATAACTATGGAAATCAACCATCCATCATAAAATTCAAATTTTGGTGCATGCATTTTTCAAAAAATAGGAGAAAAACCACCTTATCTTTCCTCAAAATAGAACATGAAAACATCAAATGACAAGAAAAACATGCAATTGCAGAGCCTAGGGTAAATTATTAGGAAAAAAATCGCATTAGATGATAGGGAATCGAAACCCTAGTTCCTAGTGTTGTGCGAGTTAAAAGGTGCCTTCAAATGGTTGATGCAGTTACCAGAGCTCGATTTTCACTAATGAATGAAACGAATGCCAAAACCCAAAATGGTAACTTAGAAAAACAATTTGGTGCATTAACTGTTGGTCATGTCATGCTAGGGTGACGACCAACATTAATCACTTGCTAAACCCAAGACAAGACATGTCAAAACCTCAAGCAACCAACGGGTGCCAAGTAAGCGCCAACGCATTTTGGATAACACGTTACCAATGAAACCACCTACCATATTAATCAATGTCAGCAAACAACAATGTCCATCCTATGGTATATGCATACAAGATGTCCCACATGCATTCGAGACATCAATGTTAACTGACATATGAACTTCCAACACTTAGCCACTAAAATAAAGATCGTCGGCCATACCATGCAATGTCTATAAAATATACATGTTGTATCATATCGATACAATATACAATATGTGTGCGGTGTGAATAATATCCCATATGCGTTAAGACCTTCAACATTTTTCTAAATATAAATCATTATGCTATCACAATGTAACAATAAGGTCGGCACTACCACATCCTTGTAGCTTGTCTAATATGTATTGGACCATGTACATATAACCTATGCAATATATATATATATATATATAAGTGATGTGTTATGTGCATATGTATGCAAGTCACTGTTTTCTTGTATCTCTAAAACTCAGCAGCTAGTGGGTAAATATCATGTCGATGCATTCATAAAAATAAACACTCTTTTATCATTTGAAATAGCGGCCATAAAACACCCTTTCTGAAGATGATTTTCCCCAGCGTTTGTACTTAGAATCAAAAACATTTCCCAAAGAGGATTTTTGAATACTATTTGAAACCACTCAATCTCATATCAAAATAATCATCATGCACGTGATCCATAAGTATCAAAGACAATTGTTATAGCAAGATTTGCCTCACCGTTTCTATCTTGCATAGAGGGCCTTTTTCCATTTCCCTATGCAGACTTATCAACCCCTTTTTGATAAATCCAGAGCCAAAAATATATATTTTTCCACATATACGCTCCCTAACTGCTTTGCAAGATGCATATACACTTGATGCTCCATTACAGCTCACGTATATCGGGATTTGTGCCAAAAAATACAAAATGAGGTCAGGTTTCCATGTCACGATAGAAGATCTCTGATCTTTGTCCTTCCATATATTGGAAATCTTCATTCTCGGCCCTTCAGTTTCATTTTGGAGGCTATAAGAGCACAATTTCGAGCTATGGAAAAAGGGGAGAGAAAACATTCAACTTTGAGAGAAAAGTTACTCTGGAGAAAGTATTTCATATTGAGTCTGGATCCCTTTGTCCCTCAAGTCTAAACGCAGTGTTCATCCCCCAAGCTCTTCCCTTATTGTCAAGAGAATATCCTTATCTCTTTCCTATGAGCTTTTTGTTGGTGAAGAATTGAAGTGGTGGAGACCTAGTTGGAAGGAACTTGGTTTCTTGGTTTTGAACCGTGTCGACATGGAAGTCAGTAATGTTGATACTTCTATGGATCAATTATTAATACAAATACTCATTTCCCATCCTATCGATATCTTGCAAATATATGATTATTATCCATGGGCATGTTTGTAAGGTTTATTAATGGATTTTGATATCTGATGTGCTAACTCATTTTTTATATTGTCACTATATACTTGCATCGCTTGTTCATTGAGCACTTCTTCCAGGTATAAGGCTTTGGGTCAAAGTGCTCAACGGTGGAATAACATCAAACGATTGGATTGAGGTAGGATTCTTCCTTGTATTGCACATTAGTTTATATAGCACATGTTGGAATTGAGTTGATTTCTGTAGTCATACCTGTCTGTTGTGGTTTATGCTTGGCCATAGAGAGTTTTTCCCTTGTAACAGAATTGGCGACTCCACTGGGGAAAGATATTCCTTCTAAGGGTTGAAGTATTTTTCCTTCTTACATTTCTGTTTTTCCTTTGTATTTCTTGTCGTATCACAATTGGATAGAGTCTGTTCACTCTGGGTCTGAGTTTTCAACCTTTTAACCTTGCCTAGCCTTGTTTTAAAAGATATATGCCCCTTTTTCCCTAACAGCCACGTGTATACACTTGTTGTCCCACTACAAGAGGTGTATATACACCCTTTTCTCTTGAACGGGAGCATATACCACTTCCCCCTTGCTTGTTTGCTTGGTTTAGTGACTGCTGGGTAGGTTTTGAGGATCATTGAGCCTTCTTGGGTCTCTGTGGTACCTATTGAGATTATCTGGGATGACAGGAAACCTTTTTGGAGTTGAATTTTTGGGCGGCATCTTTCTCCTTTTTTTTCACTTTTGATTTGTCCTTGGTAGTTGGGTTGTCTACTTAGATGCTTGATATTCTACTCGAGTGATTACTTTTATACATAGTAGAGGTTGTATATTGAGTCGCTTATCAGTCCACGCATTTTCTTTTTAAATACATTGAAAATACAAAAAAATAGGCAGTTTGCATTGGTTGGTATTTTTGTCTTTGAAACTTTATCATTAGCTTAGCACATTTAACGAAAGATTGCATTTTATTTCTGAGTTGCAGAATTAAAATTGAAGATTGCACTGTTTTATTTAGCATATCATTCACTAAAAAGATAAAGTTAGGCTTTGCATTATATCTATTTTTAATCTTATGCAGAGTCATAACACCATGAGTTTCATTTCCATAACTTTTTGAGTAATCATGCCCAATAAAATTTACGCTTTAAACTAAAATTGATTAGTCACGATTTTATTTTTTAGGGTGCACAAACTAGCCTAGGATTTAGTGCCTTGGAATAGGATTTTGTGAGTAAACTTCTCCAAGGCAATTAAATCAACTTATGTGTCT
>ML809410.1:111128-140513 GCA_009831015.1 Picea engelmannii
AAAGAACAAGGAGGTCACCTTTTTCCCAGCTAAGGGTAATGCATGTATTGGTAGTCATGTTTTCTGAATCAATAGGTTTCTGATCATGGTTTTGAAGATCTAGTAGCAACTTTATTGGAGTCATATCTTTCAAATTATTTGAATATTTTAGAGTTCATCATTTCACCAACATTTTTGGGTGAGTATGATTCTATGAAGGATTTTTTATCTCTGTTGTTATATTTTTGTTATTAGATATCAAACAATGGCACAAATGGGATTATTTTAGTCATGAATTTACTTGAATGGTTGATGTGGAAATTTGCATTTACTTGAGAAAATTGGAGATCTAGATAGAGTAGGGTAGCGTAGATAATAAGCTCTCTTTCTAAGAATTTGCTTTTCTTCAAGTTTGTGTTGTGTGATCAGATTTGCAATATGAGGTTAGTTTTCACCAAGTTTATCATTTTTATTGAATAAGTGGCAGATTTTGGCAGTGTTATAGAGGTTGGTTGTACAAATGACTCCATATCCCAATGGATAAGGCACTAGAACTGCATGTTCTTGGCAGCTCGCAGGGAGCATGCCATCTCCTGTGGAACTAAATGTTAACACATAAGTTGCATGGGTCAGCAAGTCTTCTTTGTTTTGATTTTTTAGTCACAGGGTTCATAGAACATAAGTTTTGAAGTATTTAGGTTGTGTTAATAAGATTAATTTTGCTTCAAAAATGAATATGGTTGTTTAACCTTGGTCTAAATCTTGAGTCATGTGATTTTTGTCATGACAAGGTATAAAGCCTCACAAGTCACACTTTTGATTTTTTTATCATGGCCTTGATATGTCACACCTCCAACTTGTACCTAAGATTTCCCTTTGTCACTATCTATCCACTCAAGTGTCAATTCAAGTCAAGTTTTTGTGTTGCCAACTAACTAGGAGAGTTCGCAACTTACACCAAGTACCTTTTTCTCTTATTTCTCATCATTGCATTAAAGGATCATTTCAAATGGATTTTATTGTTTTTAGAGCCTACATTTTAACCATTATTTAGGAGTTATGTCATTAGATCTTCTAACAACCTCCTAGAAGTGTGTAATCCATGTTTGAAATCGACATTGTGAACTGGAAAAAGAGGAGGGTTGAATCTTTCATAGCCTACAAGAACATCTATTCAATTTGGATGACATCCACATCAAGCTCAAGGTTTTTCTTTTTTTTTAGACGAAAACGGTTATAGATTATATTAAAAGGGTGGCTTGGCCACAGATTCAATTAAAGAACGGCCCCGAATTCTTTCGGGCCTAAATTCCTGAGACCATTCTACTTTTATAGCTTAAAATTGTAAACTGAACTAGATCCTATGCTGCTTCTAAAACTGGGTTATTTAAAGCATTGGCTACATTACAAAATGCCAAAATGTTGGTCAGATCCTGCAGACAGGTTGCTTATAGAGAGGGATTAAATCTTGGGGTCCTGGTTCCAGTTGCTATTCAGCTGAGCCATCTTGGCCTCCAGCTGATCCATCCTCTCTTTGAATTCCTTCTAGGGATTTTTCAGCTCCTTGTGGAGTTTGTCTAACTCCTCCGAGAATCCAATTTTTGTGGTAGTAATATCTGCCTCGAGCTGCTCCAGATGGCGTCCAGCTTCCATGTCCAGGTTCTCTAAGAAGTCCAATTGATTCTGGAGTAGCTGCTTCAGGTTCTCCAGAGCTTTATCCATTTCTTTCAACCGCTCCTCCGTGCTCAGCTTCCCGGTCGAAGATGAAGCCATTTCCAATCGTCCTCTTACCTTGCGTGTTTTCCTTTATCACTCTGGTGCTTCACGCTCTCCCTGTTCCTAATCAACTTGCAGAACTCATCTTGAATTAGAATGAGGAGGGATAGATCTCCCTTTATTTCTTCTGCACGCATCCTTATAATTGCGTTTGGATTTACAGAATTTGTGGGACAGGGCCGCGTGGATCTCCTGTCGCCCCCAAATCTTAAGCACCATTCCTCATGGTACTGAGGTAGCTCGTTCATCCAACCAGAACCTCTGCCGTGCACTGATCTTTTAGATTCGCCTGAATCCCATTCTGCTGCCAAAGCTTGCATTTGAAAGTGTGCAAGGGGACGGCGTGGGTTCATGGAAGCTCCACTCTATCTATCATTTCATTGACTTTCAGTATCCCCGCCTCCAGCAACACGCCTTGGTTGGCTTCCTTGTCAACCCTGTCATTGAGGTCCCTTAGCACATGAAAGAAATCATAGGAATTAAAATTCCTTAGGAGAAGGCGAATTTTGTCTAGGAGGTTATTAAGCTTAATGCTTTGGGTTGTAGAGTGGTTGATCATGGCCTGGATAACTATTCTGGAGTCTCCAATGATTGTCAAATCCTAGATTCTGAGTTTGATTGCTTGGTGTAGACCTTGCCAGAGAGCCAGGGCCTCATCTCTATTGTTGGACTCTATGCCTAGACTGATAGCGAAGCGCATTGTTGTGCTCTCTGTGAGATTTTCAATTATGCCCCCTCCTCCAGCCTGACCTGGGTTCCCCTTCGAGGCCCCATAAAATAAGAGAATAGGTGTTTTTATTTCACGTTTCCAACTGGCAAATTCCTTCTCCCTTTTCCTAATCTCCCAGGTCTCTTGGATCAGATTTCTTTCTTTTCTGGAATCTAGACCTTGTATTTTGAATTGGTCTATCCAATGCTTCTCTTCTTCGTCAAGCATATGAATATTGAGTGTAGAGCAGAGATGAGGAGTTGATTCTCCCAATAGAGCTCAAATTTTAGTGATGACTCTGTCTTCCTTCCTTTGACTTTCTCTGAAAATTCAGTGGTTCCTTTCTAGCTAAAGGTTCCATAGAATAAATTTTGGGAGCATTCCCCATATCAAGAGAGCTTGGATTCTCCTCTTGCAAGCAAAGGGGTACAAGAAGTCCCATTGGAGAAGGAGGCTTATTACATTAGGAGGAAAATTGATTGCAAGGTGGGGGACTGTTGCCTTCAACCAGACTTCTTTTGAATAGTTGCAGTTTAAGAGAAGATGGTCTATGGTTTCTTCCTCATGAAGGCATAGGGGGCACCTGAAAGGTCCTTCCCAGCCCCTTCTTCTGAGGTTCTCTCATGTTTGGATACTCTTATGTGCCAGGGTCCAAATGAAGAGGTCGATTTTTGGGAGGGAATGAGGTTGCCAGACTGCTTTCCAGAGGGCCAGATTAGGCATAGTTGTGGGGACTGAGTTGAAGAGTTGGTAGCCTTCTACTGTGGTGTAAGCTCAGGCAGTCCTTCCCCATCCTCTTTCATCTTTGCATTTCTTTTTTAGGGGGGCCTTCCCTTGAAGACGCCCCTTGAGGTCACACCATTGATGGTCTAGAGCAGTTGGCCTATTTGGCACTTCCCACCCTTGCCAGGATTGAAGCCTATCTTCCCCCCAAACTAAAATCTCAGAGAGAGTTACAATATTTTGACTGTCCATCCAGTCCTTGAGGCAGCATAGGTCCTGTCGGTGCTCTAGTGGCGGATCTCCCATTATAGATTCTGTCCAGATTCTTATTTTCTTACCATTTTTTGGCACCCAAGTTAGGTGAGGGATGAAGTGAGGGATCGTCTTTTTGCAAAGCGCAAAGATAGGGGAGCTTTTCAATTCCTTGCAGGGGAGTTCTAAGTTTTTGTCCCTTGGCCCCCTAAAGTATTTCCTCCAGAGCGCGAGTTTACTCCAATATGGTTTGTCAGTGATCATCTTCTAGAGTAGATTTGTTCCCAAGGCCATATTTTGAATTCTTGTTTTTTTTAAATTGAGACCCCCTTCCAGGAAGGACTTTGAGGCCTTTTCCTAGCTAATAAAGTGCAGTTTCTTTCTTACTTACCTACCTCCTTCCCACAAGAAGCGTCTTTGGAAAGCGTCAATTTTTTGGATGACTGTGGTAGGGGATAACAGTAGCGAGCTTTGATAGATAGGGATACTGGACACCACAGCCTTTATTAGGACTGCCTTCCCTGCTAAGTTTAACCAGTTCTCCCCCCAAGAGGTGAATTTATTCTTGAGTTTTTCCACTAGATGGTTCCATTGAGAGGCTCTAGGGGCAGATTTAAAAATAGGGACTCCCAGGTATTTAAAGGCCTCCCAATTTGTGTGCCCCTCCATCCCTATGACTCTTTTTATTCTTAGCATTTCATTTGGTGTGATATTCCATCCATAGATGTTACTCTTGTTCTGACTTATTTCACTTCCGGAGGCTGTTGCATAGGCGTCCAGTTCTTCCTTGAACTTTTTTTCTATTATCGGGCTTGCTCCTCCCAACAATAGCGTATCATCCGTGAACTATGCATGGTTGATGTCTTTCACCCCTGGCACTATTCTTAATCCATGGATATCTTTGTGAATTTGGGAGTTTCCCAATTGGTAGCTGAGGACTGATGCTTGAATTTCATAGAGAAGGGGAAAAAGGGGGCACCCTTGCCTTAATCCCCTAGAGGATTTGAAGAAGTATGTTACTTTCCCATTCACTAGCGGGGCTATCCATGGTGATCTGATCCAGGATTTTATCCAGCTTATAAATTTCAAGTCAAACCCAAACTTCCTCATGACTTCAAATAAAAATTCATGCCTGACTCTATCAAATGCATTAGCGAGGTACAGTTTAATTACCATACCTTTTTCTTTCCTTCGGACACTGGAGTGAATCGCCTCTTGAACCAAGATGATATTATCTGCAATATGCCTCCCTTTGACAAAGTCGCCTTGGTTTTCAAGAACAATGAGAGGGAGGATTGCCTTGAGACTATTGGCTATTACTTTGGAAAGAATTTTATAGCTTGTATTGCATAGGGAGATCGGTCTGAAGCGGTTGAAGGAAATCGCTCCTTTTTCTTTCGGGATGAGTGCCAGGAAGGATGAGTTAGTGCTGCCTCCTAGCTTGCTGGTCTGCTGCGACTTCTGAATCATTTTGGTTAGGTCCTTTTTTATTATACTCCAACACTGTTGATAGAATCTAGCAGTGAATCCATCCGGCCCCGGGGCTTTGTCTGGGCTCATCTGATCAATGGCCTCCTTTATCTCTTGCTGCGTTACCTCCATTATCAGCTTGTTGTTGGTGTCCTCATTTATTAACCTTGGTATAACCGTGAGAGGGTACCTCTGCCGGTCCATTTCCGTGCCTTTTGATTCTGTATAGAGATTCTCAAAAACTTCATAAGCTGCTTGTTTAATTCCCTCTGGATCCTCAATTGTTTTGTTCTGGACTTGGACTTCTTTCACTGCCTTGTATTTTTTCCTTGCTTCCGCTTGTTTGTGGAAGTAGGTTGTGTTATGGTCTCCCTCTTTCAGCCATAAACTTCTTGATTTCTTCCTCTAGTAATTTTCTTCCACTCTACAGGCTTTGTGCCATTGCCTTTGAAGGTTGTCCTCCTATTGTTCCATCTCTAGATGATGGGCCTCGAGCTGGGCTTGGGATTCTTGGTGCACTGTTATTGGGCTTGGTTGGTTCTTTGCCCAAATCTTTAGAGCTCTTTTTAGTCTTCTAATTTTTTCCTCCCACACATAAAAGGCTGAGCCTTGAACAGCAGTGGCCCAAATTTTTGTAACTATATCCAGGAATTCTTTGTCATTTGTCCAAATTGGGTTGAATATGAAGGGGATGGGCCCTCTGACTTGGTCTTTTTTGATCTCTAGTCGAATCGGCTTGTGATCAGAAACACTGTGGGGCAGAATTTCTACTTTTGCTTCGAGTCCTAGCAGCACTAGGGAGCTTTGTAATAGGAATCTGTCTAGTCTGGCTGCTATGTGCCTAGGACTGATCCTCTTATTGGTCCATGTGTAATGTCCTTTGGCTGGTTTAATGTCGAGGAGGTCCCAGGCTGAGGCTAAGTCCTCTACCCATTCTCTAGTTGGGTCCCTTACTATGGAACCTCCTCTCTTTTCTTCCTGGGCTAAAGTTACATTTAGATCCCCACCAAGGATGATATTGGTGAGATTATTTTGCTGGAGGAAGTCCTGCAAAGATTCCCAACAATGTTTTTTTTCCCCCAAATGATGTGGAACATAAACATTAAAGACACTTACCTGGCAACCCAAGTCTTTATGGAGAAATTTGGTGTGGATTTAGTGCATGCAAATGTCAGAGCTGAGCATGTCTATTTTGGAGGCATTCCACAGTGTGCAGAGTCCTCCTGAGGCACCTCTGGCATTTCCAGTGACTCCAAGGCTTCCTTTCCAAATGTTCAACAAGGTTTTGAGTGTGTTTTGTTGGCTTATTTTAGTCTCCTGGAGCAGTAGGATGCTTGCTTTCGAAGTTTTAATTATATCCTTGAGCGCTACTTCCTTCCTTTTGCTGCCCATTCCTCTATAGTTCCAAGAGTTTATGATCATTATAAACCTTGAGGGGAGGGATGGCCTCCTTGGGAGGCTTTGGCTTGCTTCCGCATGTGACGAATGTTCATCAACTGCTTGATGGTGGGTTGTGACCCACTGAGGACATCTTTGTAGGTTTCCTGGTCCCTCTCATCTTTTTTTGTTTTCCTGCCTCTTCCTGTTTTCTTTGGGGTGACCCAAACTTCGTTTTCCTCGTCTGAGTCATTGCCTATGGAGATATTCCCTTCCTCTATGTTCTGACTGCCTTCCTGCCCTTGGGGGGGGTTGTTTTGTGCCCCTTCTTCTTCTGCTGGTTGGTTTCCCTTGTCCTCGGGATTCTGGTCTTCCTTTCCTCCCTCTTGGACTTCTTTAGTTGGGTCTGGTTCCCCTTCCTCCACTTCTTTAGCTAGGATACTGAAGTTGTTCTCTGTTTCCTTGGTCCTTGAGGGCTTGGCATTCGGTGGGCCTGTCTGATCATTTATTTGGCCCCTCGCTTTTGATCTCCCCTTCCGATCTTATTGCCATCCTTCTTCCCCTTCTTTCTCTATGGGTGGGTTCTTTAGGAAGTTCCTTTGGAAGTGGACATATTCGTGACAACCTCTGCACTTGAACGAGAGCTGTTCATAATCCAACTTTTGGTAGTGGTGCCAGTCACCGATTTTTAATTTTATTGCCTCGGGTAGGCCTACCTCCAGATCAACCTCCACACAGATCTGAGCATAGGAGTACTAGTCTCTTGGTTCTTCTCGTTCAATGTAGCGACCAAGGCCATTCCCTATTGCTTGAAGCGAGGTGGGGTTCCAACAATGAATCGGCAGGTTAGGGAGTCTTACCCAGACAGGAACATCCTTGGGGACTTCTGAAGCAGGATCAAAACTTGGGGTCCATCTATTTAAGTAGAGTCCTTGAGTGCCCATTAAGTACGGGCCATTTCTGAAAATCAAATCTCTATCCTCCTGAGAAATAAATTCGAAAATGAAGTATCCTCGCCCGACTGCATAGCATGTAACACTACTTGTGATCAGCGGCCTCCAGTTTCACTGAATCTAGTTGTCTGTGGATCTGGTTGAGGGCCAAAGTCCTATGAACTGGCCAACAAGTCCTCATTTAGAGAGGGATGGGGCTACTTTCATTGGGAGTTTAGGCGGCAGGTCAATCTCGGGTATGGCATCCAGTTTCTTGACAAAGCTCTGAGGTGCTGAGGGGGTCGAATTCTTGCTGCAGGCTACTACCAGTCACCAAAAAGAGGTGGAGGGGGAAGGAGGGGGAAGTGACTCCCCTCCTTGAGATTCCATGGTGGTGGAAAAAGTAACCCTAGACGTTATCAGGGTGCTAGGTCAGGGCGTGCGCGATTTTGCAATCCCTTTAAAATTCATAAGAAATGTTATCCTTCGAGAATGCTAGAACAAATATCCACATCAAGCTCAAGGTTACCAAGTACTCCATGATGTTTTTCATACCATTTTAAAGGCTGAGAGAAGGGTTTTTGATGTTTTATAATCAACGTTGGGAACTGGAAAACACAGGCACTAGGAACTCATTTCTTGTGGAAGATACTTCTAGATATTTGATCATAACTCTAAAACGGTGATGTGGGTTTTTCTGAAATGTTTTGTGGAGGAGTATGATAGCCTTGTTGACTTGCTGACTATTGGCCCTTCATTATGAAATTAAGTGAAGATCAAGGAAGAAAAGGCAAAATGAAAACTACGCGGAAGCCACAGTGATTGTTACTGGGTCGAAGTGAGAAAAAGAGTAGAAAGGATGGAGCGAAGTAAAAGGAAGAAAGTCGTTGGATGAGGATATCGAGGATGAAATATCGGCAAGGAAGGAGGATTGTGGACAACTCGACAAGTGGAAAAATCCACCATTGGATAATTTGGAGCACCACGCGAGAAGGAGGGAAAGATAGGTTGGTGAAGCCCTAAAAACGCAGGTCAAGTTAACTTAGGGTTTTAGACACCTAGGGTTTTGGTATATAGGTTTTTGACACCTAGATTTATGCCTAAGGATGTCAGTGAGCAGGGATCATTTTAAGGATGGAAATTTATTTTAAAATGTAGAAACCTTGGTGAATATTATTAATCCTTCATATGTCAACTATAAATGTTTGGCGATATTTTTGTAGAAATATTCAAATTTCTAAGTATTTTATATAATTTTTATAAAATTGTGACAATTTTAAAGGTAAAATAATTTTATCTTATAGAATTTGGGCGAATCATTTTTAAAATAGCGAATATCCTTTTTGGAAAAACCATGGAAAATTAGCCCATGAGAGAAATTCAGCCCCTAAAATCATCCATGTCAGTGAGTGATTGTAATGTATAAATAGAGGTCTAAAGGACCTAGGATGGGTTGTTGTTACTATTTTCAGTGTTATGATTGTTGTTGTGTGATCGAGGGAGTAACATTGTGTGAAAGAGAAGTGTTGAGTATGAGAGCCTTCTGTATTGTAAGATCTTCAGATGGGTGCGAAGATCAACACTGCAACTGGGTGGCAAGGAGGGTAGAGATAAAGAGGAGAAGAAAGATGATCTGCTAGCTGAGAGTGCAAAAAAGAACTATACGCTTCACCTTAATATATTATAAATCAAATTTTTGTGGACGTAGCCTTGGAGAGAGGCTTAACCACGTATACCTTGTGTTGTGTGTGATTGATGCTATGTTCTTTGCCTTTGATATACTCCTATTGCATTACTATGGTAGATCTGATAGATGTGTAGAATATATCTAAGATGATAAGAGATATATGCATGTTGTATTGTTCTATTGTTGGATCCACTTGAGATTTCCCTTGGTTGTAGACATCTTTGTCCTGCAACCCCCCCATAGCCGCTTCGAGTGAGACTGCATCTACTTCGCAGGTGTAGTTGAAAGGGAAAGTAGTTAGGGCTTGTTGGTGCACTCTTGGAGCTGAACCCTGGGTCTGCCCCTGTGCCAACAAATGGTTCTGTTGTCAAGACAAGAATCTTCTTGAGGGAATTTCAAGGTGGTTCCCATCAAAGACAGAGATTCATAAGTGGATAGAGGATCAAGAAAAAGACTCCGCTAAAGCCCATAAAAATAACCCTAATATTAGTACAGAGGATTGGTTACGAAGATATATCTTTACTGATATACCCAAAATTTTCTTTGGAGGAATCCATCGGGAGCTATACGAGTGGTTAGCTAGGTTAGCAGACACCTAGTTTAATATTAGATCTAGGCCATATGTGGTATGGACGTCGATGATAATCAATAAGGTCGAGAGAGTTGATAACATCATGGCAAGAGCAGTAGACCATTGGTTTGATAGCACCATTGGAGGGTACATCGCTGAGTTTGTTGTTGACAGAGTAAAGTCATATAGCCAAGCTGAGAGATATTTCTTCAAGGGACCTAGAGGAAAATTTTTAAATTTTTTGAAGTTGAGGATCAAGATGCTATTACATGAGAAGAACATATTTAAGATACAGTAGATTGGTCAGATCTGGAAAATCTAATGTTCAGGAATTCAGACAGCGACAACGACATAGAGGCTGGACATACGCACAGTGGGAGAGAATTCAGAGAAGTTCATCTTGCGAACATGTTTAAGTAGAATTACAGAGACAAGGGTTTCTACAGTGGAGAAAAGGCAGATCTAACGGACGAAGAGCATCCATAAACCGCTATGGCAGAGGAAGGGAAAGTTGAAGAGACTCGCCGGAAAGAGCCTCGCCGGGAAGGGCCAAAAAATTCAGGAACTGTGCAAGATGCTAAATTAAGTACTATTATCCCTCCTGTTGATTCAGTAGCATTAAGAAATCAAAGTAATCCAAGCCACCAGAGAATTCAGAGAACTGTCAATAGTAGTTCACCACATACTCAGTCAGGGACCCTAGGAAGATCTATGGAAGATGAGGTGAGGCTTCCTATTTTTAGGGGAGATGGGTCTGAAGACCCTGATCAACACTGGTGTTGGAATAAATATTGAAATTTTGGCTTTTAGTAGCTTAGGAGGAAAAATATATAGTGTTTAGCTACCAAAAGTGCAGACTTTCGATAACTTAAATCTTAGGTTTCATATGCCATTAGTTGTCGAAAGTGTATCAGCCGAGAACAAGCATTCAAGCGCCATGCATCAAGACACATTGAGGAATAGCTCATGATTAGGCACAAAAATAATGCAATAAAAAACATAAAATCACTATAATAAGGTTTTACAAAAATGCCACCTCACCATTTCAGGTTTTCGGCAGTTGGGGGTTTGGTCGACATAAAGATTTTGACCACTACACGTTTTCCCAAAAAACAAAACCCAAAATTGGTGTTTCAGGACTTTCAGTGTCTTACGACTCTCTAAACTCGCACTATCATCCACCAAAATCCAGGACTTTTGGTAGCTAACATACCCTTGTTTTTGGCCTGTTAGCCACCGAAATCGCACATTTTTCATATGCAAAAAACTGCCTTGGGAAATAACCATTTTTCTTAGCCTTGGAGAGGCCATTTTATGCGTTCTAATAGTCGAACGACATCTTAAAATCCTAATATTTCCAATGGTTTCTTTATAATTTCATTTGGAGTTTGGAAAGGTAGTAAAACGTCCCCTAAAAGGTGAGGTTCATTTTCAAAAATATGGCATTTTTTACTGTGTTGAGTCATCATTTTCAAATGGTGATTCTGAGTGACTGGAGGATCATTTTGAGAAATGGTCGAAGGATTTTTTTCCTAACACATCAAAGATAAATATCCTCTCTCATTTTTCCTACAGGTGTCACATATTGGGAGAATAGATTCCATCTCCGAGACCTAATTTTCGGATCTCATATCTTCCTTTTTTGACACATGTTTGTAAAATGCAGATCTAGGGAAAATGGAAATGGATCTCAGGGAACTAAGAGAGATTTTTTCTCAGAAAAAATAGATGCACAAAAATTTATTTCATTTTATACACAACTATCACAATTCGAGAGATACAAAACTATAACCGCAACCCCAGTTTTCAACAGTTTGGCCCATTTTCTATGGCAGAAAGTTTCTGAAATTGATGGTAATTGTTGTTATCTTTTGGGAGGATTTTGAACTCAATACTTACATGAGATACCTATTCATTTCTAGAGGGACTTATTTTGGAATTCGAATCATTTTTCAATTATTCAAAAGAAGACCTATATTATTGTATCTTCTTGAAGAAGAAAAAAAGGGGGGGGGGGGAGACACACAGGAGTAGTACTCATGGGAGGTAGCTTTCATTTTCAGTTTAATGTAAGATTGCAGAAGCATGTTTAATCCATATCAACGATTCTTGTGGTGTTCCTTGCAGAGTTTTTCCATTTTCTTAGTTTCAATATCACTCCATCTATCTTTTCTTCTCGATTTGTAATTGTTTTGTAATAGAATTCATCCTCTATTAGATGCTTTGTTGCAGAATGGTTATAAGTTGTTTCTTGCAAAGATCAAGGTTCAGAATTCATCCTTTGATAGATGCTCTATCCCAACCATCTCTTTCCACTAATTTGTGCCTGGAATTCACTCATCTCTAAGGGATCCTTGTGTATTGATATGTTTTCTCTTTATTCTTCTTCCATCCTTTTATAAATCCTTCTCTTTGTAATCAGCTTCTATCTCGCCTCTGCTCCATGGATTTCCATTGCCAAAACACTCTTGCAATTTGCTTGATCATTTGACTCCATGCCCAATGGACTACCTCCCAGTCCAACCCATCAACCCTAAAAACCTCAAAACTTTTTGTTACCCATAGATCTGCCTGATGTTAAGCTTATTGGATATCTTATCGTGACATATATTGAAGAGATCCCTCTTGGGTTGGAAGAGGCAGCTTCTAGTCAAAAGTGGTTCATGGTTATCTCAAAATTTACTTGCACACAACCTAAATCATGTTCTGAGTGATAACTTATTTTTTCATTTAAAATGTGCTAAGGCTTGGCTCTATTACAGCCTAGAGTCAACTCTTGCGACAACATTTTTTTGCGTCGTTTCTAAGGATGGAGGGCAAAGTTATCTTCCCTAGGATACGACAAAGTTCAGATCTATCTCTTGATGGTGAACAAGGGACATGCATTCAATTGGTTGTGATCATTCACCTGGCGACTCCTTGGTTTGTAGACTCTACATGATTTCGTTGGCGAATCCACTAGTCTCAAAATGTCAAATTCATTTGCTACTCGGATTGCTGCAAGGTTTTCTCCTCTAGAATTTACAATTTTTTTATGATTTTCCAAACATTGTTCCAGAAATTAAAATTTGGGAATATGTCCTTCCTAAATTTGCAGGATATGTGGAAGAAAATCCTGCTCAACACTTGTTTGAATTCCACAAGCTCATGGATGAATTAAATGTATGTCATCAATATTTCCTCATGAAGTTGTTTATGTTTTCATTGGAAAGAGATGTTAGAATCTGGTATAAATCTTTACCCCATTCCAGTATTCCTGCATTGAAATATTTTCACACACTTTTTCATCAACATTGTGAGAGGATATATTCAGCTGAAATCCTTTTTGAAGATTGTTGTAATATAGAATTCATAAGACAAAAAGATCAAACAAATCCTCTTGAAGAGGAGGAAGGAATATCAGAAATCTCTCAAGTGGATGAAAGTGACTAGCATGATGAAKATTTGGTTGATAAAGAAGCAAGATATGATAGCTCTTGTGATCATATTCGAGAAGAAGATATTCAACATCATGGTCAACCTACAGAAGAGAAAGAAAATAATTGTTGTTTTATCCAGAAAATACAGAGACCACCTTCTCCTTTGACTAAAGAAGAGATAGATCTGCTCCTGAACAACTATGTTACAACCCCTACTCACACAGATTTGCAACTTTCACATAGTCCAAGATATGAGTGTCAAACTTCTTCCATTTCTGAAAATGTAAATATGATTTTAAATAATGATAGTCATGTGTTTGATGAAACCTTACAAGAAGTTAATGAACCTATTTATGATGATGATTTCTAGCCAAGAAATCATCTTGTAAGCCCTGTTTTGTTTCATGAAGAGGATAGGGTTGTCACATTTAATAGTCTTGAAGGAAGTTCGTTGTTCAAGGATGTTTTAGACTGTGATTTGGAGTATAAATCTGATATAGAAAGCATGCCAGAGAAAGGATCAGAGTTGCTCACGGTTGATGTCCCGAGCATTTGTCTGATTGATGACCCTCTTGAGTTATCTGTTGAACCTAAATATGATGAGTACACTGATGATTATAATATTGTTTCTCTAGAACAATTGGCTACAGGTTTTTCATGGAGGAATTACGGTCTTCACATAGATGCCATATCAAATGAAGGATGTTTGGGTATCCTCTTTGAGGATGATCCTGAGAAAAATAAATTGGAGCACACGGTTGTCTTTGATGAATCTTTTTATTTAAAACCTCAAGACCATGCATTTTTTCATGATCCTTTTGCTGACCTTTTAGATTCATTTAATGGAGGAGTATGTTATTTCATGGATATTTTGTCACAAGAATCGATGAAAAGTTTGAAAATTCATGATCAACAACAGGTTAGATGGGAGTTGTCAGTTTCCTTTTTCAGCCTGCTCAAAGAAAGTGTGAGAAAATTTAAAATAAGTAAACAGTTATTGGATTGCCTTCTTTGGAATTTTCATATCATTTGATTCAGTGGGAATTTTTCAGTAGTTAGAGTAGGTGATGTATATAAATAATCTTGACTTTCAGCATTAGATTATAGTGGTGGTTTTCAATATGTTTTTAGTTCAGTTTTGAATCCAGTATGGTTTTAAAGCATTACGACTCCATAGCCCAATGAATGAATAAGTGGTTTTTTTTTTCACAAAGGCACAGGTAAAGTGACAAGGTTCTGAGTTTGATTTCAGGTCTCCCAATGGATGAAGGCACATGGTCTACTATTCTTGGCACTTTACAGGAAAGAACCATCCCTAGATGGAGCCTATGTTGGAACAAATATTGAAATTTTAGCTTTCATTAGCTTAGGAGGAAAAAATTTATAGTGTTTAGCTACCGAAAGTGCAAACTTTCGGTAGCTTAAATCTCAGGTTTCATATCCCATTAGCTGTCGAAAGTGTATTGGCCGAGACCAAGCATTCAAGCTCCACGCATCAAGCCACATGGAGGAATATCTCATGAGTAGGCACGAAAAGAATGCAATAAATGGCATAAAATCACTATAATAAGGTTTTACAAAAATGCCACGTCGGCATTTTGGGTTTTCGACAGTCGGGGGTTTGACCTACATAAAGATTTTGACCACTACCCGTTTTCCTGAAACCTGAAACCCGAAATCGGGGTTTCGATACTTTTGGTGGCTTACGGTGCTCTAAAATTGCACTTTTAGCCACAGATAGCCAAGACTTTTGACAGCTAAGATACCCTTGTTTTCAGCCTATTAGCCACCAAAATCGCATATTTTTCATATGCAAAAAAATTGCCTTGGGAAAAAAACATTTTTCTTAGCCTTAGAGAGGCCATTTTCCGCATTCGAATAGTCGATCGACATCTACATATCCTAATATTTCCAGTGGTGTCTTCATAATTTCATTTGGATTTCGGGAAGGCAGTCAAAAGTCCCCCAAAAGGTGAGGTTTGTTTTCAAAAATATGGCATTTTTTACGGTGTTGAGTCATCATTTTCAAATGATGATTCTGAGCGGCTGGAGGATCATTTTGAGAAATGGTTCTAACACATAAAATATCAATAGAACCTCTCATTTTTCCTACAGGTGTCACGTATTGGGAGAATTGAATCCATCTCCGAGACCTAATTTTTGGATCTCATATCTTCCTGTTTTGACACATGTTTGTAAAATGCAAATATGGGGAAAATGGAAACGGATCTCAGGGAACTGAGAGAGGTTTTTCCTCAGAAAAAATAGATTCAAAAAAAATTATTTCATTTTATAGACATCTATCACAATTCAAGAGATACAAAACCATAACCGCAGCCCTAGGTTTTAGTAGTTTGGCCCATTTTCTATGGCAGAAAGTTTCTAAAATTGATGGTAATTGTTGTTATCTTTTGGGAGGATTTTGACCTCAATACCTACATGAGATACATGTTCATTTCTAGAGGGATTTATTTTGGAATTTGAATCATTTTTCAGTTATTCGAAAGAAGACCTATATTATTGTATCTTCTTGAAGAAGAAAAAAGGGGGGGGAAGACACACAGGAGTAGTACTCCTGGGCTGTAGCTTTCATTTTTAGTTTAATATAAGATTGAAGAAGCATGTTTTATCCATATCAGATATTCTTGTGATGTTTCTTGCAGAGTTTGTCCATTTTCTTAGCTTCAATATCACTTCATCTATCTTTTCTTCTTGATTTGTAACTATTTTGTAATAGAATTCATCCTTTGTTAGATGCTCTATTGCAGAATGATTATAAGTTGTTTCTTGCAGAGATCAAGGTTCATAATTCATCCTTTTCTATATGCTCTATCCCAACCATCTCTTTCCACTGATTTGTGATTGGAATTCACTCATCGCTAAGTTCTCCTTGTGTATTGATATGTTTTCTCTTTATTCTGTTGCCATCCTTTTATAAATCCTTCTCTTTGTAATCAACTTCTATCTCGCCTCTGCTCCATGGATTTCCATTTCCAAAACACTCTTGCTATTTTCTTGATCATTTGACTCCATGCCCAATGGAATACCTCCTAGTCCAACCCATCAACCCTAAAAACCTCAAAACTTTTTGTTACCCACAGATCTACCCATTGTTAAGCTTAATGGATATCTCATCATGACATATATTCGAGAAATCCCTCTCGGGTTGTAAGGGGCAGCTTCTAGTCAAAAGTGGTTTGTGGTTATCTCATAATTTACTTGCACGCAACCCAAATGATATTCTGAGTGATAACTTATTTTTTCATTTAAAATGTGCTAAGGCTTGGCTCTATTACAGCCTATAGTCGACTCTTGCAACAACAACTGGTTCCTATTTGCAGCCGTATGGAATATTAAAAATGTCACCGACAAATCTGTTAAAAGAACTCAGTTTAGTATTACCCTAAAGGATCGTGCACTAAGACGGTACATGAAGCTTGTCCAAGGACTTGTACATCTTAAGTCGATGAATGAGATCAAGAATGCGTTGATTGCAGAGTTTAAGAAACCCAAGTCGGATTCAAAATGTATTACAGAGATGAAAGAGATTAAGCAGAAGGTAGTTGAACCTGTTTGGGAATTCGATTAGAGGTTCAAGACCTTAACTAGTGAATTGACATTTTAGATCTCAGATGAGCAGAGCAAAGAATGGTTCATTGTTTCCCTCTTACCACACATCAGAATTCCTCTGATGCAACAGAATATTTCTTCGCAAGATGAGGCATTGGAGATTCCCATGAAGTTAGAGTGAACCCCTATGGGAGAATCCAGCTTAGGTATGAGTCAAATATTGAGTCAACTAACTAGTTTGTCTCTGTAGGTCAAAGATATGAAGAAAGACAAGGGAAAAGATAAAAGAGAAGACATATAGTGTGTCAGATGCAAATCAGAAGGCCATGGAAAGAAACATTACCCCTTATTTCATGAATACTTGGCCTCTGGAGCTTTGAGCCCTTTGAATAAAGTCACCCTACCCTGGTTCGAAGTATGCGAAAATAGATATCTCCCTGGTGACTGCTATTACATGCAAAAATATGTTCAGATACCCACAAATTTGTATTGCACATTCTGTAATTCCATGGGGCATGATGATAGATATTGTAGGGCTTATGACCTCATGCATGAAAGGTCAAGAGACATATACAAAATTCAAGGCAAAGTACAACAAGAAAACACTACGTAGTACAACTCCCCTGAGAGAGGAAACTTCAATCCTTATGGTGGATTCAGAGGAAGAGGAGGAGGAGGAGGTATGGGTTGAGTCTGAGGACAGATAATTTGTTACAATTGGGCACAAACAGGACACTTAGCAAGGGATTGTCATAACCATTGCACTACTTGAAGCTACTGCAGTTCCTTCGAACACATTATAGAAGATTGTCTTGTATTGATAGCTAAGCTTCAAGAAAGACGATGACCTCAACAAAACCCACAAGTGCAACTGATATATGATGAACCTCATGGAGAAGACCCTAGAATCGTTGTTATCACTAGAGGAGGCATTGTTACAGGAGAAGATAGACTAACCCAAGGAAATACTACAGAAGACTCAGGAGTCAGGAAAGCTACATAGAAGACCCAAACTTTTTATGCAAAGAAAAAAAGACAAATATTTGAGGAGGCAAGAAAATAGTTCAAAGAATACCAAGGTTCTTCATCAAAGATGCGACCAGAAGTAAGAGAATATGGAATTACTTTGGCATTTGATCAGTCTAATTCGCCAAAAGAGGGAGAAGAGATAAGAAAGATCATGGAATTTTTATATACTTGTATTAAGTGGATTCAGAATGAGAGCATTGTACAAGAGATACAAAATTTAATCAGACGATATGAGCTAGGATAGATAGACCCCTTACTGAATAGGGCAGTACAACAAATCTTTAAAAAGAGAAGGAAAAATAAGGAATTACACTTGAATGCTCAAATAGGAGAATATGATATAGAATATGTAGTCCTCGACTTAGGGTCGGAGGTCAATGTCATGACGAAGAAAACTTGGGCACTGATGGGAAAACCAAAGTTGATCTATTCCCCTATCAGTCTTAGGATGGATAACCAATAGGCAATAATCCCCTTTGGAAGATTGGAACATGTCCCTATGGAAATCGATGGAGTAAGAACATTTGCAGATTTTGAGGGAATTGAGATAGTTGATGACAACTATCCTTACCCAGTGCTGTTAGGAATTGAATGGGATTTCAATAATTCCACTATGGTTGATTTAAAGAAAAGATGAATTATGTTTGAAAGAGATGGAATTAGGGTCATTGCACCATTACATCCATATGAAGGTCAGCGATACACAGAACTCATCGGAGAAGAAGACCATGCATACGAACTGGAAAACATATACAAATTAACGGCTAGGTATCTAGATTACATTAATTCTATGGCTGATGGAAACCTAAGATGGCGAAGTGACAGTCCATATTCATCATATTCAGAAGAAGCACTAGAGCACTGGAAGAACAATATGTATGAATTATCTACAAGGAAATGTGCTAGATTAACCAGAGAAGTTCGCTGGATCGACACAACAGTAAGTAACTTTCCCACTTTTGATGGTATGAATCCTTTAGAAACCTTCTTGTCGAAATTTGAAGCAAGTGTACCAATACAAAAAAGATTGTTGGCAATGGATTAGGCCTTGAAAGCAACACCAACAATATGGTGGGGGACATAGAAAAACAACATTACAAAATGGGTACATTGTTGTACCTCGATGACTCTGTGGTTCTCATCACAAGTAGAAGGCAAGAATCCTAAAGGAACATGTGTGAAATTGAGAGGAATCCTAGAGAACCATTCCTCAATATCAGTGGGTGCACTAGACACAACTCCCATCAATTGGTACCTTCAAGCAGAGTTGCACCTCATCACTACAGATTGGGAAGGTATGACTTAGAAATTTGTAACCACCTTCTTATTTGACAGTCAATATCCTTCAGTAGATCAAGCATTACAAATTTTAAGAAAAAAAGTATTCATAGAGGCCTCTAGCCCCCCTTTAGAACAAGAAGAGGACGAATGGACTGTGCCTCTCCAGAAACTACAAGGACGTTACAACATCAATGCTGATGAAGACGATGATCCTAGGAAGGTGAAAATTGCCGAAACAGAAGGCCAGAGAGATGTTGAAGGACCGGGATTTGAGCTACCATTCATCGGACAATGGATCAAGATTAAGAAGATCAATATTGGAATAGAGCAAACACCAAATCTTTCAAATGTTGGATATTACTGGGATTCTGCTACTATTGACAAAATAATAGAGTTATTGCATGAATATCAGGACTTGTTTCCAACCAAGCTCACCGATATGAAGGGAATTAAAGGGCCTATGGGAGAGATGAGGATCCCTTTGAAACTAGATGCAAGACCAGTCAAACAAAGACCCTACATATTGAACCCTAAGTATAAAGAGAAAGTGAATATTGAGCTCGATAGAATGTTGAAAGAAGGAATTATAGAACCTTTCGAAGAGTCAGAGTGGATTAGCCTTATGGTGGTGCAAGACAAGAAGACAGGAGATATCAAGATCTGTGTAGATATCAGGAAGATGAATGATGACTGTTTTCATGACCCCTTCCCTACACCATTCATTGACAAAGTGTTAGATAATTTGGGAGGCCAGGAGGTATATTCTTTTACAGATGGATTTTCAGGATACCATCAGATCCGGATTGCCAAGGAAGATCTCCATAAACCCATGTTTGAAAAAGAATGGGGATCCTACCTGTATACCGTGATGCCATTTGGATTGAAGAATTCCCCAGCCATATTTTCTAGGGTGGTGGTCGAAGCATTCAAGGAATTTCTGCATAAATTTCTAGAAGCATATTTTGATTATTGGACTGTTTTTAGTTTATTGAAAAATCATATTGAATGTCTAAGGATAATGTTGGAAAAATGCAGGCAATGTCAAATTGCCTCAAATCTAAAGAAATGGATATTCTTTTCACCATTTGGAGTGTTTTTAGGTCATATTGTATGCAAGTAGGTATTTCTCATAGACCCATCTAAAATTTCCATTATAGTTGATCTGCCACCCCCTACTTCATTCAAACAGTTGTGCACTGCGCTGGGACATACTGGATATTATAGGAAGTTCATTAAAGGATACGCCCAGATTAAAGCACCCATGGAAAATATTTTGAAGAAAGACTGTCATTTCAATTCGACAAAATAATTCCAGCAGAGCTTCGACACACTAAAACAGAAAATGGTTACTCTGCCCATTCTAGTTTTCCCATATTGGAGCAAGGAATCTCACGTGCATGTTGATGCATCTTCCATTGCATTGGGAGTCGTGTTAGCACAACCTAGTGAAGTAGATATTGACCATCCATTAGTGTTTTTTAGCAGGAAGATATCAATAGTTGAGATTAATTACATCACCACTGAGAGAGAAGGATTAAAAATGGTATATGCGCTACATAAATTTCATCACTACTTGTTGGGAGGACACTTTAAAATGTTTACTGATCACTCTGTGCTGAAATTCCTAGTCAACAAGCCACTGTTGGGGGGGATAATATGCATATGGCTTCTGTTATTTCAAGAATATGATTTTGAGATCGTAGTCAAACCAGGAAGAATGAACAAAGGTCCTGACCACTTGTCAAGGTTGGAACGTGGCAAAGAGCCGACCAATTTGGAGGATACACTATCGGATTCATAGTTACTGTCCATTAGAAAGACTGATGACCACTTTACAGAGATAGTCCAGTTCCTATCAACAAGAATGAAACCTAGTGAGTATACAATTCCCCAGAAGAAACAACTAGTAGTGCATGCTGCTGACTATTCACTTATAGTTGGACAACTATACAAAATGGGACCTGATGAGATATTGTGAAGTTATGTTATGGATGGAGATAGACCATTGATCCTCGCAAAATCTCATGAGGGCATCGCAGGAGGACATTACGTAGGGAAAAAAATTGTGCAGAAGGTTCTTAGAGCTGGCCTTTGGTGGCCTACCTTACACAGAGATGCTAAAGACTATTACAGAGCCTGTGATGTATGCCAAAGAGTTGGGAAACCATCCAGAAGAGATGAAATGCCAATAGAACCACAACTGGCCCTACAAGCATTTTATAAATGGGCCATTGACTTCTTGGGACCTATAAACCCACCAGGCAAGCGCATAGGAGTAAGGTACATAATTACTGCGACAGAGTACTTGACTATATGGGCTGAAACAAGAGCAGTTAAGGACTATAGTGCAACTACAGCTGCATGCTTCATATTTGATGACATCATAACCAGGTTTGGATGCCCAAATATCCTTATGAGTGATCAAGGAACACATTTCATAAATAAAACAGAATCCTTGACTAAGGAATTTGTAGTCCATCATCAGAGGAGCACGCCTTACCACCCACAAGAAAATGGGACAGTGGAAGCATTCAATAAGATCTTGGAAATAGTGTTGATGAAGATCTATAGTGTGAAAAAGGATGATTGGGATTTAAGATTACCAATAGTACTATGGGCCTATAGAACCACTTGCAAGAAGCTAATAATGTAGACCCATTTTAAGTTGGTATATGGTCTTGAAGCCGTTGTCCCAATGGAATATTTGGTACCAAGCCTAAGAATTGTTTCCTTTATAGATATGGATGACATTGGCATTGTTTGAGAGAGGCTTGCACACTTGTTTGAATTGGAGGAAGACAGATTTGTTGCAGGATTTTATTAGTAGGTATAGAAAGAAAGAGAGAAGGCCTACCATGACAGACACATCAATAAGAAGGCATTTAAACAAGGTGATCTAGTATTGGTATATGACAATAAGTTCATCAAACATCCTGGGAAGTTTAGACCCAATTGGCTTGAGCCATATGTGATCGCCTATTTTACAGAAGGAGGAGTTGTGTAGTTGAAGAATTTGAATGGAGAATGGAAGGAAGGATTAATGAATGGGAGCCGACTGAAGTTGTACAATGACAACCAATTCCCTCGGATATCTCAGTAAAAGCATAAGGAAAAGGGTTGAGGTACCAGGTGTAGTTGAAACTGGGTACCAGACACAGAAAATATAGTCTTCACAAGGAAGGAGAGGAGGCATAGAGAAAAAAGAAGAGGTTGCACTACGCAATCTAAATTCGAAGTAAAACAGAAAGGACCAATCTAAAGTGCCTTGGGATGAGTCATACGTGAGTATTTGGGGCATATTGGCCCTTGGTTATCAAAGTAAGTGAATATCAAGGAAGAAAAGGCAAAATTCAAACTGTGCAAAAGACACAGTGACTGTTACTGGGTCGAAGTGATAAAAAGAGTAGAAAGGATGGAGCAAACTAAAAGGAAGAAAGTTGTTGGATGAGGAGATCAAGGATGTCAAATTAGCAAGGAAGGGGGATCATGGACAACTTAGCAATCCACCGTTGGATGCTTTGGAGAAACATGCGAGAAGGAATGAAATATAGGCTCGCAAAGCCCTGAAAGCATGGGTCAAGTTGACCTAGGGTTTTGGTATCTAGGGTTTTGACACCTAGGTTTCAGCCTAAGGATGTCAGTGAGTGATTATAATGTATAAATAGAGGTCTAAAGGACCTGGGATGGGTTGTTGTTACTATTGTTGATGTTATGATTGTTGTTGTGTGATCAAGTGAGTAACATTGTGTGTGAGAGAAGAGTTGAGTATGAGATCCTTTTGTATTGTAAGATCTTCAGTTGTGTGTGAAGATCAACCCTGTATCTGGGTGCACAGGGAGGGGAGAGATAGAGAGGAGAAGAAAGAAGATCTTCTAGCTGAGAGAACAAACAAGAACTATATTCATCACCTTAAAATATTATAAATCATAGTTCTATGGATGTAGCCCTAGAGAGAGGGTGAACCACGTATATCTTATGTTGTGTGTGATTGACGCTATGTTCTTTGCCTTAGATATATTGGTATTTCATTACTATGGTAGATCTGATAGATGTGTAGAATAGATCTAAGATTATAAGTGATATATGCATGTTGTATTGTTCTACTGTTGGATCCACTTGATATTTCCCTTGGTTGTACACATCTTTGTCCTGCAACCCCCCCATAGCTGCTTCGGGTGAGACTGCATCTTCTTTGCAGGTGTAGCCAAAAGGGGTAGTAGTTAGGTCTTGTTGGTGCACTCTTGGAGCTGAACCATGGATCTTCCTTTGTGCCACAACTGACCAGAATTCATCCTGACCCAGTTTGGCATTTGAGAGATAAAATTAAAACACCAGTGTGTTGCAAACTAGCACTGCAAACTCTTTGTTTTTCATAGTTTTTGGATATTCTCCTTGTTTGGAGGTTGCCTAATCCATATGAATATTGGTGGCACCCACCTATTCCAACTGGCTCCTCATGTCTATTTTAGATTCAACACGTCTTTCTATACTACTTTATAATTGTGAGTTCTACACTTTTGGGGTTATCTGAAGCCTCACACATTCTTCAGGTGGATACAGGTGGCCTCTCTCCAAATCCAACTGACTTATTTTGTATGTTTTCATGTCAACACATCTTGTTGTACTTCCAGGGATGTTTTGGGGCCCTAAACATTGTTTTGTTTACTCACCACAGTCATACTGTAGACAAAGTCAGAGTCTGATAGCAAAATCTATAGTTCTCTAAAAAACCTTTCCTAAGGGCTATCATGTGCCTAAAACGAAGGTTGTATGCAAAATTTATAACCATAGTAAGTTGAGGTAACAATTTACACCAACTAACCCATGGGGCCCACATGAATTTTGTCATTTCACCTTCTAGGGTTAGGTTTTTGGATGTCTAGGGTTTTGGAATTCATGAGTAATATGAAAAGGGCCTCTAGAGCCTCATTGTAATCCATTCTTCTCAGAAATATGCATGTATCAGTCACATATCTTCTCAGAGATAGCTACCACCATTCAAGCAAGTTTCAACTCTATAGTTTTATAGTTTTAGCCTATTTCTTTATTTAATAGAAGATATTGTTCATTGGATATTTTTGTTATTCTTCCTATCTCTGTGTTTATGATACTCAGTCTGTTAATCATTTTTTTCTGCTCCAAAATATGGATCAGTGGTATCAGAGTAGTCTACTCTTCATTTATTTTTCTTTGTACATGTCCCCGACAAGGTATGGGTACAAGAATTTGGGACTCGAACAAATCTATCCATTACCATATCGGTCGCACTGAGACCGACAACAACCCACAGGAGATGAAAAGAAAGATGATGGATCAGAACATCCTATTAAAATGTTGCTCGAGGAAGCCCTCGCGTGACAAAGGAACGAAATGATGGACAACTTTTCACAGATCCTTGGATGGTTTCCCACGGGAGAATCATATTCATCAAGAAACCATGCAACCCCCTTCAAAGTATAGGTAAATTTTGATATTTCATTATTTGAAGGACTGATAGATGCGTATTTTATAGATAAATGGTTGAATCTGGTCGAAGGATATTTTTCAGTCCACAATTTTTTTGATAGGGAAAAGATCACTTTTTCACTCCTCAAGGTTGTTCCCCATGTTAAATATTGGTGGGATACTTACTCTAAGAAAAGGGTCATGGAAGAATATGAAATTTTTGTGGTGGCCCCTACATGGGATTCCTTCTGGGACACCATTAAAGAATAATACTACCACTGATTCTACCATGTTGGAAGCTACGAGGACCTATACACCATATGGACCACCCTACATCAAGAAAGGGACCAAAAAGTACCAGACTTCACCAATATTTTCCATATGCTATGCACCAAATTGGGTATCAAATATTTTGAGCCTCATATGGTGCTCAAATATCGTAGTTGTTTGCATAAATATATTTAAACAGAAATGGATTTTTTGATCATGGCCTCATTGGGAACGGATTATAGATACCCTATCAAGATCAAGAAAAAATTTAAGCATAAACGATGGGAGTTTGGATCTGAAAACCCCTCACAACTAAAGTAGGGAAAAGGTGACCCCAACCCATACACCAAGGGACCAAGTTGAGATGGTCACCCTCAGGACAATCTGTCCAAACTGCAACACAAGGAGGGCAATGAGAAGACAAAGAAGGACATGGGAAAATGGTGTGAGTGCCATAAAATTCCTTGGTACAACACCGACGAATGTCGCTCCAAGCAGTCCCTCGTGGTCGAGATGAAGGCTTCTGAGTCAGAGGCAGATTCTGATTTCGAGTCAAATCCTGAAGGAGGGAAGAAGATTATCAATGTTGAACCCAGTGCCATAGTCTCTACCACCAAAGTCCGGCAAAGTGAACCAGAGGAAGGGTAATGCCTATTTCACTCACAAATTTGGGTCAAGGGGGCTTTAATTCATTTCATTGTCGGCAGGAAGTCAGAAGAACCTGATTTCAGCAAAGGTCGTCAAGCGGTTGGACCTATCAATGACGTCGTACCTACAACCCTACACCATCATCTAGCTTCGTCAAGGAAGAGATATGCGTGTCAGCCAATAGTTTCTTCTGCCCTGCGACATCAAGCCTTTCAAAGATGAGGTACTGTGATATTTCTCCCCTTGAAGTTTGTGATGTTCATTTAGGACAACCATATTTTTGGAAGCGTCGTGTTGTGTATGAGTCTAAACCCTCCAGTGTTTTTTTTTGTTTTTTAATTTTTCCAGACCTTATTGGTAGCGAGATTAACCTTTGGATTGAAAAACCGTGACTCAGGGGCATCCAAGCCATCAAAATCACCCGGGGATCGCACCCGGCCTAAACCACACCACCCTTAACATGGTTGGATTTTTTGTCCTCACAGGTTTCGAACTAGTGACTTTTCAACATGGAGTGGCTTAACAACACACTCTATCACCGACTGTCCTACACCTCGAGGACATAGACCCTGCAGTGTTATTATTACTTTGGGTAGATAATTGTACAGGATCCCAGAGGTGGCACTACCTACTGCTATTTCTTTAATCTCTGATAAGAAATGTAGTAAGGTCATTTCATAGACCGGGAAGTTCATCTTCTTTATGATCTGTGCTCACAGTAAGTAGAAGGTCACTGCCACATCCATGGCCTCTACACAATGCCTCTCTTTGCAACAGAAAAAAGTGGATGAGATCATGGAAGAATACAGAGACATTTCCGGCTCACCTATAGGGGTACCGACACATGCCAAGTCAAGCATCCAATTAATCTAACTCCCTACACACCTCTACCTAATGGAATAGTCTATCGATGCTCGCTTATGGAGAATGATGAAATTAAGCGTCAGATCCAAGAGCTTCTTCAAAAGGGGTACATCAGACCCATATCCTCCCCTTGTGGAAGCCCGATTGTACTGACATAGAAGAAGGACGGGACTTGGCAACTCTACATTAATTAAAGAGACTTAAACAAAATCATAGTCGGAAACCGCTACCCCATCCCCAAGATTGATGACCTTCTTGACCAATTAAATTGGGAAAATTTCTTCAACAAGATTGACTTGAAGTCTTTCTATCACTAGGTTCCCATCGAACGAACTGATTTCTGGAAGACAACCTTCAAGTCTAAAGAAGGTCTCTATGAATTTCTAGTCATGCCCTTTGGCTTAACAAATGCACCAACCACTTTCATGAGGTTGATGGATGATGTATTGAGACCCTTCACCAATGCCTTTGTGGTAGTATATTTGGATGGCATCCTCATCTTCAACAGAATGTGGGAGGAGCACATCCAACATATTCAACAGGTTTTGAGCACTCTGTGGTAGCACAAGCTTTATGCCAACTTGGAAAAATTCTCTTTAGACATGAACAGGGTCCAATACCTGGATACATTGTTGATGAGCATGGAGTACATGTTGATATAGCTAAGATACAAGTCATCCATGAATATCTAGTCCCGACCACACTGACTGAGCTTCAGAGCTTCTTGGGACTAGCCAATTTCTATCGACGGTTCATGTTGGGATTCTCCCATATTTATTGGGCCCTCATCTAGGTGACCAAGGGAGGTGGTAGGGCCAATTTCATGTGGGATAAGGAGAAACAACAAGCATTCGATGATCTGAAACATCACTTGTGCTCATCTCTATTACTCTCCTTACTCTATATGCAACAACCATTCAAGATTAAGACTGATGCATCTGACTATGTTGTGGGCACATTTCTCACTTAGCATGGGCATCCTGTGGAATACCATAGTGAGACACTCTCTAATACTATCCGAAAATACCCTATCTATGACAAGGAAATGTATTCCATTGTCCAAGATTGTCGTCAATGGAAAAATTACATTCTAGGGAAAGTGATCCAAATGAATATCGGTGGCCACCCACCTTTTCCAACTGGCTTAAAACAGTTTTCTGACAATTTTGGCAATTTACTATTTTTAGCAGTTTTAACTTATGGGGCCATTTTGAGGGCATAAATGAAGGTTTTTCAGGATTTATCTCCTAAATGATAGCTGAAGGAATAATTGGTCCCCCAAAATGAATCTCCTCAATGATACCTTTCCAACGAGCTATCACACACCTGAAATGGAGATCGTATGCAAAAGTTACGACCCCGAGAAGTTGATGTACTAACTTACCCAAACGGGGCCCACATGACTTTTGGTGCTTCATCTCCTAGGGTTAGGTTTTTGGATGTCTAGGGTTTTTGGCATTCTTTATTATTGTAAAAAAGGCCTTCAAAGCCTCATTATAACCTTCTTCTTGTGAATGCGTGCTATCATCACATCTCTTCTCAAAGATAAGCCACCACCATTCCAGCAAGCTTGTTTCCGCTGCATTTTACAGTTTCATCTTATTTCCTTATTGAATAGAAAACTAGTTTTACTGTATCTATGTTATTTTGTGTTAAGAACCTGTTAATAATCTGTATTCATTTCGTTCTTCTCATAAAATCTGGATCAGAAAGAGACGATCATACACACTGATCACAATCCTCTGTAGTTCATACAAACATAGGGGAAATTGCAGAACTAATGCCATTAGAAGTGATCCACCTACTTGCAGGAATTCCATATCAACATCAAGTATATGAAAAGTATCTCCAATTGTGTCACTGAATTTCTTAGTCGGCCTCCTATGGCTTCACTCACCACTATTCTCTATTCCTGTGGACATGAAACATCAGAGTGGCCCCAACTTTACCGGCAAGATCCAGACTTCACCACCACATATCATCTCTTCGGTACAGATGCCATTGTCACTAATTTTCACATTCACGGTAGACTCTTATTCCACCTGGGCCATCTATGTGTTCCTACGAGCGAGCATGCAAAGCTAATTTGGGAAGCCCACTACAGTCGGGTGGCAGGACATTTTGGCATAGCAAAAATTGTGGTCGTTCTTCAGAAACATTTCTATTGGCCAAAAATTCAACAGGACATCAACAGGTATATCAATTCTTGCACTTCTTGCACCATTGCCAAGCCATCAATAAAGAAGCAAGGCTTATACACCCCTCTTCCTATTCCCGAGAATCTGTGGGAATCCATCTCCATGGATTACATGTCTGGTTTTTCGTCCACCAAGAACAAAAATGACTGCATGTTTGTGGTCATTGATCAGTTTTCAAATATGGCCATCCTCACGGCCTATAAGAAGAATTTTGCAGTGGTAGATACTTCCAACCTCTTCTTCGAATGCATTTGGGTCCACTTTGTGATACCACAGACCATCATCTCCGATTGAGACAACAGGTTCCTCAACACCATTTGGTCGAGTCCCTGGTCTATGTTGGACACCCAGCTCACAAAATACACTTCTTTCCACCCCCAAACTGATGGCCAAACCAAGGTCATCAATCGAATGTTTGTGCACATCCTGCGCATGTACAATTCTAAGCATCCCCGAACATGGGACAAGAGTCTCCCATATGTACAACACAGTTACAACAGGGCTCTCCATAGTTCCACTGGCCATAGCCCATTTCAGGTGGGTCTGGGATTCCAACCCTTGGGACCCATTGATATTGCACTTCCTCTTTCCACCGCACAGACAAACTCTTCCCATGATCAGTCTGCGATTGACAAATCCACCAGAATCATTGAGTAGATTCAACACATCCACCAACAGGTCCATGAGATCTTTTAGAAATACAATTCTAAGTACAAGCAGCGCCATGATCAACACAGGGTACCACACTAGTTTCAGGTTGGCGACAAAGTCTGGTTACATTTGCAGGAGTGTCTCACCGATCCCCATCGGAAGCTTTTCCCACTTCGTTATGGGCCTTACACTATCACCAAGGCAGCTCAGGGATGATTTTAGGGGATAAATTTCGCTCATGGGATAATCTTCCATGGTTTTTCCCAAAAAAAGATTCTCTATTCTAAAAATGATTAACCCAAATTCTATAGGATAAAGTTATTTTAACTTAAAAATCACCAAAATTTTATACAAACTATATAAAATCCTTAAAAATTTGAATATTTTTACAAAAATGTCGCCAAACATTTATAGTTGGCATAGGAAGGATAAGTAAGATTCGTGAGGGTTTCTACATTTTAAAATAAATTTCCATCCTTAAAATCACCCCTTCAAGGCTATGGGTAGAAATGTTTTTGGACACCTATGAGATAA
>ML809410.1:146527-173072 GCA_009831015.1 Picea engelmannii
TAATGGCCTAAAGCCGACATAATTAAAATAACATTACTAATCTAAATTACAACTAATGGCCTAAGGCCGACATAAATAAAATAGCATTACTAATCTAATATGTCCCAATTAAGGGGTAATGAGCCAATATTAGGGCTTAACAATATTGTTTACTGGATATTTGTGTTATTCTTCTTATCTTTGTGTTTATGATATTCAGTATGTTAATGAGTTTGTTTCGGTCCTAAATATGGATCATTGCCACATGTCAAGTAGGTTTTGAATGATTTCTTAGAAATCCTCTAGATGCTAAAGAACACTTGCACATAATATTTAGATCCATCAAAACCTCATGGAGTGAGTTTGCAACATATTTATTAATGAATTCCAACAACTTCCTGAAAATTAGCAATTTGTTGGATCCTTGTCTCTTTGATTGTTTCCACCTATCTCCAAGGCATAGAATCCAATGGAAGAGATGGGTTTTGGACTCCTAAGCATATTTTGTATGTTATTTTCTATTTAATGGGTGAGAGGAATCAAGAGAGGGGTTCAAGTGATTCTAGAGAGGCGAACTTACACTATTTTTGTAGCCAATTGTGTAAAGTATCCATGATTGTATATATCGTATTTAAGACTCTTGGTTAGTCAAACATCAATCTGTTTTCTTATTACCATATTATGTATTCAATCTTTCTTTGATGTGGATTATTGAAGAATGATTCATCTCCATTACTTGTTCAAATGTTGTAGTAAAGGATTTGAGGTTATCTTTGGTGCAAGTGTTATCATAGCTTTATTTATCATTATTTAGGAGGTTCCTTTTGATGAAAATTTCTTCTATATGTGTCTCAGAATTTCCTGATGTGATTTGATGTATGTATTACATGTTTCTTTAGTCTTCCATATTTCAGTTATGTTTCAAAAACACTGATCTGAATTTATTCAAGCCTTGCTTTCTAGTGTATACCTTGTGGATATTTTGTGTTGATATTTAAATACAATTCCCTGAACATTTGTTTCACTTGAGCTTAACTTCTACAAAAATTTTACCAAATTATGGAATCTATTGATGGGTATTAGGCTTTCTCTTTAACAGTGTAAGAAAAACTCCTAGTGCTAACAACTGGAAGAGTAACCAGACGGAGTATATGTGACCCATATTGATGGTATAACTCCTAAGAAAGCTAAAATCCAACTGTAAGATAATGACTCAAACAGGTGCTATGTTCAAGTGAGACTCAATTGATGTTGCCATTTCAAGATACATCAATGGTAAAAAATAAACCCACTCTTTTTTTTTTAATGTCTCCTCCATGGATTAATGAGCATGAAAATAGATAAAAGTATACTCGGTAGTGTATTTTTCATTCAGTTTTAATGAACCTAAAAAAGAGTTAAAAGTATACTTGTGATTGTGTCTTTTTCATGGTTTAGTGAGCACAGAAAATAGTTAAAAGTGAGCTCATCAAGTGCACTTTTCATGGTTTAACAAGAATGAAACGGGATAAAAGTTAGCTCATCTCGAGAGAATGAGTGGTTTAACAACATGCTCCTATTTTCCAAGAACATTGTTGTCTTGGTTTTGTCACATGGGTGAGAAAAAACAAAGCACTTACTTTCCTAGTTAAGTCAACTAAACAAGACAGAGGGTTGTGAGTTCATTAGATAATGAAACATACATGAAATAAGGAAATAAAAACAAAAGAAAACAAATGTTAGAAAAACTTGCAAGAACTAGAACCATGAAAAATGAAAATGACAATCATATAGCTACCAATGGATCAATGTATTGATAGGCTAGCACCGTAGAGAAAGGCAAGGACTTATGAATCCCCTCTTTCTCCTTGGGAGGGATATTGAGTTCCCTAATAGAGAGCTCTTCTCTTCATACAATGGTGAAGAAATAAAATGCCAATCCTGTCAAGAGGTGAGTAGAATGGCCCTTATGATAGTTCTTGAATGATTCAAAGAGAAATGAGGATTCTCCAAGAAGAATTCTTGATGCATAAAAATACCTTGACATTCTTATTTGTCTAGCACACCCATGGCACATATTTATAGTGTCCATTCATGGAAATATATAACTGGTTCATAATGTGAACAAGGGGCCTTTTAAGGAACTTCCTGTCCCTTGACCAACCTCCAAGTTAGATTTCACTCAGATTTGAGTGTCAAATCATGTTGGGGGTGGGGCTGGAAGTGGTTGAGAGTCTGACAAGATTCATAAATGTGACGTTCATGAGAAGTGAATGGGTTTTATCGTAAACAATCACGCATCCTTTGCATTCTACACACTATGTGCAATTAGGGTTGTGTTGGCCCATGCATTCTGCACACAGTGCATGTGCTTCCTTTGGTGAATTTGTGCACTTTGATTTATGAACAAAGTATATATTTTTATTCCTTTTTGATGGATTTTTATGTTGTAGGTGTACTAATTGATGTTGGAATTGATTTATTTATTCAACCTTTGTTTTAAATGTTGCGGACGATTTTTCGGTGACAACAAATGCCCCCTGATGTGTAAGGTTAGGAGCATACATATAGCTTAAATACATCCATGTTTATTTTGTTGATGGTGCCATTGTGTGGAAGAGTGAATAGAGGAACTGAAAGAGTGATCCACCAGAGGGAGAGGGAAAATTGTGGGAACCAAACATTTCTCGAGGAAGAAAAAATAAAATATGTATACAAATGAGGCAAGCATGCCCCATGCTCATGTCATGAAACCAAAATGTGGGACTGTAACTGAAGGTCTATGATGATGTAGATAGCTGCATCTCCCTCAGGGGCGGTTGATAATGGTAGATGATAGTTCTGAATGGTGAACTAGTTCTGAATCGAGTAATGGATGATGGTAATAATTTTCGATGACTTGTAGGCATTGATGTCCTATCAAATTCAGAGGTCTTCGGCTAGTATGGAAAACTGCAACGGTCGCATAGTAAGACCCACCTTAAAATGAGAGTTTGTTGAAGTCAAATGTTATGGGGGTCAATGGAATCATAAAGCAATGATGACTCCCTCTATGTCATCCAAGACTACTCATTGAAAAGGAAATGAGAGTCAAGATATTGTTGCCCCTCTGGACACTGTGTTGATGTCGATAGGAAGGGAGACGTGATTTCAAGAAGCAAAGGGATTCTTGAAATCCATTGAGTAATAGATGATGTCAGGTACTGACGGGTAACATGGATGAAGTAAAGGTGCTATGGGACTCAAGGATTCCCTTGGTTGGGGTTTTGAAGGATTATTGGTAGCAATCGTAAAACTGGATCTAATTTTAGGGGGACAACTAGACATGGGGTAAAATTGTGCTAGAGGCTAAAAAAATGGGCAAACTCAAAGATCATGGTTACCTGGATTTGGGATACTTGGGGTTTGTCAAATATGTATATATGAAAAAAGGGTGGATGCCCCAACCAAGGGCGACATGGGTTGATATTCCAGGTAAAAGAAGGCCATCGGGGATGATGACTAAAAAAACTATGTATATGTTGGAAACAAGGGATTTATATAATTACCAAATGAATAAAGAATAATTGGGGTTGAGTATACAAATACATAAATAGGTGCCCTAGTGAAATATGGCTTGGCCTGTTTAGGGAACAAGTTTGTGAAAGAGAACTGGTGGAGGGTGGGTTTCTGTATTGGGTAAATGGATGGAGGACAATATGCATATGGGAAAACTGATGGTGGATGAGATGGAGGGCTAATGGAACTATGGGGGTGTATTCAACAGAACCAAATGTAGGATGATATGACCCGATAGTCCATTGGGAAGGTTAGCAATATGATAAGAAGAAGTATGGGGTTCATTCTCAGAAATGAAAAAAATGATCAGGACTCCCAATCCTAGGGGGTGAAAACAACATGATTATCAAGTTGCCAAGGGGAACTATGAATGGGACAAATCATGTGGGGGGGAGTGTTATTTGTTGAAAATACCAAAATGTGGTAGAGGTAAAGCTACTACAAAGCCAGATGTAGGGACCCTAAAGGAAAATGTTAGAGGGTGTGATTGGGATATCTAGTTGATTACATAAGGAGTAATTACATGCCATTGTTAAAAATGTACCTAGAGGGGCTATAAGCTTGCTTAATAAGTACTTGTACATAAAAATCGAAATACCCAATGTGAAAAATATCTGATGATAAAGAACATATAGAAACTGTTTGATAAAACTGAAAGTAAGCATGTGTACCTGAACATGGCATGAAAAAATGCTCCTCGAGGGAGAAGTGAAGATGATAACCCAAGGAATATGAATGGAATAACCCAAGCATTTTTTATCCCAAAGGAAATGATGGGATAAGCAAAGTTTCCCCAAGGGGTTGTAAAAGCGCTTTTGTAATGATCTTCTAGGTGGATTTGAATTTGATTGTAGTTGAAGAACCCAACCATAAAGGACAATGCCTTGTGGTCGGAACAATTATCGATTATTTGGTCGATGAAAGGGGTTGGGAAGTTTTCTTTGGGACAAGCATCATTGAGATCATGAAATTCTATGCAGAAATAAATTGTTCCCTTTTTTTGTTAACGAGGATGGGGTTGGAGACCCAAGAAGTGTACACAATGGGGTAAATGAACCCGACAACATGTAATTTGTCGATTTCGGCTTTGATGGTTGTAGCTTTGGACGGGTGGAGGGGGTGTTGATTTTGACAAATAGAAGTGATATTCGGCCATGTGTCAATTCTATGTTCAACTATAGAAGGATTGAGGCCAAGCATCTTCATATATGACCAGGAAAAAATGTCATGGTATTCCCGAAAGAGATCTTTATAAGCAGTGATTTCTTCAAGGGAGCATGCGTCTCCAATGGTGATATTTCCTACGATGCTTGGTGTAATGGAAATGTCAATTTTGACTATGCAGGAGATGTTGGGCATGTTTCCTTCTTAAAAATAATCGGGGGTAGGAATAAGGTTTTTGAACTATCCAATATGCCCCGGAGGAATAAAATCCTTTGTTTTGATTGCATACAGGGAGGCTTGGTCAGGAGGGTGAAATATCTCTTGTGAGAGGAAAAGTGCTCGATGATGGAGTGCATTCCATGGGAAATTAGGAGTAGTCATTTCCTCTAAGATATCTTCCTTGCAGTGGAAAATGCGAGAATACAGAGGATTCTAGGAGATGGTAGGGGGCACCGTCAACGGAGAAGTGTCATTGGCCTCAGGGGATGAGGATGTAGAATCAGTATTGTGTACGGGGTGCAATGGCTCGCTTGACATAAACCAAATATCAAGACATTGTGGGTGATAAACTATGGTGGGGGAAAGATCTCATATGGGAATCTTGCTGGAGAATTGGGAGGATTTGGGGGAATATCCTTAAATAGTCAAAATGTGAACCATGGGGAAATGGGGAGTGACTCGGGTTCAGGGGAGGTGATGATGACAGTATCTAGGGATTAGATGAGGGGATTATGATGTATCACGAGTGGTGGGTTGATTGGATGAGGTTGAATAGGGGTTGAGTGACGACCTTGGTTTTCAAGAATCAAAGGACACTACTACGTGAAATGAGCAAGGGAGTCATAGAGAGAACATGGACATCTCCTTCACTCAGGGACCAATGAAGAAATATAACAAATATCAGTAATGTGAGCATCAGTAGGGAGAGCCTAAGAGGGCTTGGGAAGAGATGTGTGGTGTATTGTGGCTAATGATTGGCAGAATTGAGGTAGAGTTGGGCAATGATGAGTGTAATGGACATATTTTGAGCATATGGCACAAGCGACATTGGTCCATAACCCTTTCTTGCATGTATTTGAGGGATTAATAGTAGTGAGGAAAGTACTCGGTGGAGTGGAAATTAATGGGGTTTCTTTAGGGAATTGTATAAGGTTTTGTAACTTGGGAAGAGTGGGACATCTATTAGTGGGGTATCCTTCTCTTTCGCATAGTGCGCAAGGAGGTTGAGATCGGGGAGGGAGTGGGGATATGGGCTCATTCTTCCATCATATATCCCCGGTGGTGGTGGTGTTTTCATCGGATGGGGGTGGGGGTGGTGTGCTAGAATCTTGTACTGGGATTTGCATCAATAATCCCTCTATATGAGGAGGGAGAGATGGTGTAGGAACCATAAAGGGTGGATGGAGATACCATACAGGCATGGAAAGAAGCATGTTGGGAAGGGTGAGGGTAGAAGCTACCTGGAAATATTGGACTCCAGGTGGGGGATAGAAAAATGGGATTTGGGTAATGGCTTGGGGGACTGTCTCCCAAATTGTTATTTTCCCTTGGAGGGGGGGGGGGGGGGAATCTGGGACAAGTGGTGTAGTGGTGTTTTTAGGGAATTCATGGGGTAGGGGTTCTTTGAGAGGGGACTCAGTAACAGGAGTATTGTCTCCGATATCTGTTCCATTAGAGGAAATTACACACACTTGTGATGAAATAGATGAGTTTAGGAGAGGTGGTGCTCCATGATAAGTTCCTAACAAGTATGGGTCTTTGAATTCTAGGACTAATGTCGATGACTAGAAAATAATCTGAGCTAGCACGGACAATAGGGAGGATGTTATCAATGTTGGATGAATGATTAGGATCCTAACGTGTACGTTGGTCAATGGTGATGATTTTCCTGTTATGGGGGAACATCATTGTATGAAACATAGAAGAGGTTATCGCCTTCATAGAATAAATGTAGCTATGTCCAAACAAGATATTGTAATCAAGTGGGGAATCAATGAATTCAATGTCAATCATGATGGTTTTCCCCCCAAGTTATACATGGACATTTTGGAAGATCCCTTCAGGGGATGATGGTCGACTGTCATAAGCTCTCAGGGCGATGGTAGATGGTACTGATTCAGGTGAGATGAGTTTATTCCATACTACTTTGGACATGATGCATGTGGCTACACCTTCATAGATGATGCACCAATGAACTGTGATGTTCCAAATCTTGACTAGTATCTAAAATTCTACTAGAGATGGGAGGCATGGTTCTCCTCTATCTAAATCAAAGGTGATTAGTTGAGTATCATCTAGGTCAACTTCCCCCAAGGAGGAAAGAAAGGATTTGTGTCGTGATGGATAGGTTTGGAGGACCTCTAACACAGACATGGATACAAGAGATTGTGCTAATTCATCGACCAGACTATACTTATGGGCTTCCCTAGCATGAGGGTTATATACATTCCCTTGTAAAGGTATGTGTGGTATACATGGATTTAGCTCAGTGTTAGGACGTGGGATCATCAATGGTTGTCATGTTGTAGCTGGAGTTGTTTATGAGGTGGTTGGGGCAGATTTGGGAGGCATGTTTTATTGATGTCCATGTGTTTGTAGAAGAATTTCTTCTTCTTTGGTATGGGGGATACTATGATCGATTGGATTTTTGGGTTGATTGGGACCTAGGCTTTGATATTGCCCCATTTTTGGTGGGGTAGAGTTTATCTCTTGTTGGTTATTCATCACACATTGGTGTGGAATGGGGTTTTGAAAAATGGTTGGAGGTGGTGGTTGAAAATAATGTTGTGGGGTCGACTGAGGGGTAGGTGTTGTCAGAGGGCATTGTGTGTTCATGGATTCTTTCATCTACTTCTAATCATAAATTAGGGGGAAATGATGAGTATAATGTCCATACTCACCACATAGGGCACAAGGGAAGTTAGTCTTGAGATTTTTGTTCTTCCCTTGTCATGGTTTATTGTTATTATTTCCCCTGTGGGGGTTCTGGTTTCCTTGATTCCAGTTTCCCCTAGCAGGATGGGTTTGTTGTGGGTTACTTCTTCCTAGTCTTGGGTTGTTATTGTTTCTAATTTTTCCTTTCTTCTTGGAATTATTCAACTGATGGGTTGGCTTCTCCATATTCAATTGTTAAAAACATGAACCTATTGAATGGGAGAGGTCTGAACAAAATTAATGTCGGCATGTGGTTGTCTTGGTGGAGAAGAAAATGGTTGGGGAAGACTATGAAATGGAAAATAGGGATTTTTTTTGGAAATGATCCATATGTCATATAGGAAGTTGAAGTAATTCCACTATTGTTGGGGTTATATACGAGGGTTGAGGGTGGACCCGTACTTGACTAAGAAACCATATGCATCAGGGGTACCGGTGGGGTTCCCCCCAACGATGGAGGGGGAACAATACGATATGAATATTGGTGAGTGGGAGAAGGATAATAAGGTGTTCCTCCACATGGTTGAGGATACCGATTTTCACCATAAGTGTGTTATAGGTGGTCGTAAGGGTTGAGGTGTGTCATAGAACCAATCAACCCATTTACAACATGAGAAACCCCAGGTTTATCTTGGCCAATTGGTAGGGGTCTAGGTGCATCAAGAAATACTGTGTACAAGTAACTTGATTGGGAATATATGAGGTTGAATTGATGGGCCTTGTTGATGGATTCCTCTTCTGATTGAGGAAAAGTGGATTCTACATCCTTGGAAATCATAGGGACGAGTGATTTAAGAAACCAATCAAAATGTTGTTCTTTGGTTGTTTCTTCTTTACATAAACTATGTCACCCACACCATTTTTGAATGTGGTTGGTGATATGGATAGCAGTACTTTGTTTGAATTCAGAGATAAGTTCTAATCCAATGTCATGACAAACTAGTAATTGGAAAAAGGACAAAAAGGCCTTGGCCAATGATTCAAAGTAACATGGGACCCTGAATTTTCATCCACATACCATTTGGCTGATGGACTAGTGAGGGTTATTTGAAATAACCTCAAGTGGATGGAATCATCCATTATGTTTTTTGAAGAGCACCATAAGTGGAAGGTCATAACATGGTTGGTGGAGTCTTCCCTTGGTTTTACTTCAAAATTCAGAATGTTTGAAGGCAATTTGGTAGGCATATTGGGCCAAGTGGCATCATGTAAAATGGGGTCATTTGTGAGTTTGGTTAAATCAAGAATGTTGAGGGATGATAAGTATGAAAAGGGGGATTTGGCGGAGGATTAGTTCCAGCCATTGTGTGTGTAGGTAGTGTACATGTCCCTTGAGAGGGATTTGGTGGGTTTGTGCTTCTTCCTTGAGAAGAAGTTTGACCCTACCTCCTTGTGAAGGAGAACCAATAGATGGATTGCCTTGGGTATTTGACCCAAGCAAAGTAGAACCAATTAAATTTGATCCTAAAATAGTATCGCTCACTAGGGTGTGAGATGGTGGAGCTGGTGAGTTGGCAAGACTAGGGACTCCTCCTAGAATAGGAGGGAGATTCTGCAATCGTCTAGAATGATGGGGATTTTTTGGTTCACCTATGGTTCAAACTAACAAAGTGAATGTGTGCAAGTGGTGACAAGAGAGAAATAAATGAACGAGTTATTTTTATATTTTTTGACATTCACAAAATAGTATATCTCACAATTGCATGTAATCAAATGAATATCATAGATGCACCAACTGTAAAATAAACAAGCATGTAGATAGGTTTGATTTTGTCTGCGTGGGGGGGGGGAGAACAAAAATAAATTCTCTTGTCCTAAAATACCTATCGTCCTTCCTCTCAATTTATCACTAGGCCTTCCAATAACACTCGACAGTGGGGTCTGGATCCACCAGAAGAGGAACTAGTGAAGGTTTAAGTAGTCATTTATAATGAGGGGTAGAGGGTGCATATCCCGGAAGAGATGGCGATATTTCCCAATAGCCAAAAAAAATCTGACCAAGGTGTGATTGCAGCCCACAAATTCCACCTGGGTAGATATCCTATGTTTGTCCACTAAGTACCTCATTCAAAGTGCGACATTTAGATTTTCAGCCTAAAAAATGGGTCACACAATGGATTCCCTCAAAAGCATTGGGTGACTCAAGAAGGGATCCGCAGAACGACCATTCCTCAGCCTTCGACCCTTCATGGGTATATCCCTTCCTTATGGTATATGAACACTTGACTTAGAGGATTTGAAGGATCCTTATTCTCAACTTTTATTGTTTCAAAATATGAGAACCTAATAATGGGGGGTTATTTGGATGCCTACCCCCGATATCCTACCTAGACTAAAATATTCTTTTAGGCACCTCCTGTGGAGGAAAATTTTGTGTGTTTTTAGAAAACTTTTAGATGGAGTGGGATGAGAGATTGGGGTCATGGACCAACCTCATTTGAATTTAATTGGTGTGGATAATTTCTAAAGAAGTAGTTGGATCTTTCGGAGTTCCTTTGAAGTACTATGTGGGTACTTAAAAAGAAAGCTTACTTTGACCTCCACTATTCTAATAGAAATTATGTGTGTGATGAGTGGCTTTGTGTGCAAGAAAGTGAAAAGTATGCAAAATATTTTTAATAAGTAAAGTGTAATATTGTATCACATGGACTTCAAGTGGTCCTTACAAATCTTTTTACCTATTTTACTAAGTTATTTGGTACAACCTTGTGGAATATTTAAAGCCCTAGAGGACTAACAATATGGATATATGAGTCCTTACGTGATCCTTTAAACTCCCTAGAATGTTTTCTATACTAGAAAATATTTTGAAACTATCCTAGGATTGTAGACATGTGGGCATGTATGAGACCTTACTTGATCTTTTAAACTTTCCTGGAATGTTGTCTAGACTAAGAAATATTTTAGAAACTATCCTAAGATTGTAAACATGTGGGCATGTATGGGCCCTTACAAATATTTTAGGATAATTTTCAAAACTAAAAGGTACCCAAAGGGGGTTTTTTCCTCTCCTAATGACTCAAGGGAGATGAAATTTCCTTTTAACCACCTTTTTAGATTCCCAAGATCATACTTGGGTGTAGGGGAAGAGCATACTTGGGGGTTAAAATTGATTTCTAGTCCCAAATTAGTTGATTGTGTTTGAAAAAGCAATAACTTTAACTCAAAGTTTTAAATTCCAAATGAGCCATCCATGTGGAAACAAAGAAAAGAGGAGAATTGTGATTCATTTTACCCCTATGTTCTTATGTTAGCTAACCTTTCTTGTAAGAAAGGACTGTAAGTGAAGTGTTATTTCTTTACAAAGTGCAAGAAATTAAAATCTGAAGGCAAGGGGCCCTCAAACCACTTAGAAAACAATTACAATTTGCAAAAACCTAAACTCATGTGAGGTTGTAATTCTGCCAGTCACACCAAGTGCATAAAATGCATGGGTTTATGAAATATCTTACCTTCAGAATGTGAATAATGTGAGTCTGTGTGCCTCGAAAGCTGCACACTCCATCTCACATGTCAAGAAAGAAATTTCAAAATGAAATTCTCTTGCCTTAGCTATGAATTCTGACTTTGGAAGACTGGATTAGGTCAGTTTTGGTACCTGCATGTCCAAACAATTAGAAATAAGTTCTCTCAAGACTTAAATAGGGAGGAATTTGATTTGCATCCCCAGTACGGTCGCCAATCTATTGTGTTGGTTTTGTCAAATGGGGGAGCAAAAAAATAACACTTACTTACTTAGTTAAGTCAGCTAAACAAGATAGAGGGTTGTGAGTTTATTAGATAATTAAACATACATGAAACAAGGAAATAAAAACAAAAGGAAACAAATGTTAGAAAAACTTGCAAGAACTAGAACCATGAAAAATGAAAATGGAAATCATATAGCTACCAATGGATCAATGTATCGATAGGTTAGCACCGTAGAGAAAGGCACAGACTTATGAATCCCCTCTTCCTCCTTGGGAGGGGTCTTTAGTTCCCTAATAGAGATCTCTTCTCTTCATACAATGGCAAGTAACAATGGTGGAGAAATAAAATGTTGATCCTCTCAAGAGGTGAGTGGAATGGCCCTTGTTATAGTGCTTGAATGATTAAAAGAGAAATGAGGATTCTCCAAGAAGAATTCTTCCAGCATAACAATACCTTGACATTCTTATTTTTCTATTACACCCATGCCACATATTTATAGTTTCCATTCATCGAAAGATATAAATGGTTCATAATGTGAACAAGGGGATTTTTAAGGCACCTTGTAGACCTTGACCATCCTCCAAGATAAATTTCTCTCAGATCTGAATGTCAAATCATGTTGGGGGTCGAACTGGATGTGGTTGAGAGGCTGATAATATTCATAAATGCATTGTTCATGAGAAGTTCATGGTTTTTCACGTAGACAAATGTGCATCCTGCGCATTCTATGCACAGTGCACAATTAGGGTTGTGTTGGCCCATGCATTCTGTGCACAGTGCGCACACTTCCTTTGGTAAATGTGCGCACTTTGATTTATGAACAAAGTATATATTTTTATTCTTTTTTGATGGATTTTGATGTTGTAGGTGTACTAATTGATGTTGGAATTGATGTATTTCTTCAACCGTTATTTTAATGCTGCGGATGATTTTTCGATGATAACACACATGGAACCGACCTAAGAAAAATAAATGAAAATGGTGCTCACAAGTGAGATCCACTCATATAAGTTGTTCTCTCCATGGGTAGATAGATGGAAAATGACAACCAAATAATGAAAGAGGTGGATGGTCCAGAGATACTACAATCAGGATCTAGGAAAATAGTAACATAGTGGCATGATGCATGAGGCAAGAAACAAATGCATAAGAAACTGTAAATAACCATAAAAAAATTGGGAACCCCCACAGGATATGGACAGAATATAGATGAAGAGAGGAAAATGAGTCTCAACATCAAGTCATGGTGATACTATAGGAGGGTTCTCATGCCTATGGGAAATCATAGCATGGGAATCAAATGATGATTTGAGTGTTAACTAGGGTTCTCATGGAGGGTAGGAACCATTGAACAAGTTATGACATGAAAAAATAAAGTGGCTAATGTTGCAACCTCACCGAATTGAACCTATGACATGCGATAGAAAAATGAATGGTTAATAATGAAAATTGTGGATGCAGGGAAAATCCTATCCCTATATGCTAATTTGGGAACATGTACCTCAAGTTAAGAGGAAGTCACCATTTTCGTAAAAAATTCCATGTTTTCCTATCAACACATGTAAACTAGATTTTGAGGGGTCAAAATACATAATGAAATATCAGAATGAATTTTTTTTTGTATTTTTTGGATATGGTATATGCAAAAAAAAAAAAAACTCACACCAAACAGCTATGTACAAGGAACTATGCATCCTAACAGTTCAGAAAAATTAGAGCCCATATCTAGGCTCTGTCCAAGGATCCTTTCCATCACCAATGAACTCATAGGTCGATGTCAACATCATATGGCACACCATCCTAGGGCCACACCACATAGTAACGGATTTTTGTGGCCGAAGATACTCATCATGAGTGGTTCCATGAGCTATGATTTCTCCTTGATGATGCCTGTAAAGAAATATAGAAGGTATGAAACACAAATATTCGATGGAAGGGGAAACAAATAATTAAGTGGCAAGTTCCAAAAAATATAACCAAGGTAGAAAGGAGTCAAGACTAGGAAGTCTACTTGATGCTCTAGCAAATTCCCCCAGTCTCATATCAATACTCATCATGATAAATGTCATTTGTTTTGAATCATAAAATGATGATCGATGTGTCATCTCATCCTTTGGATTATCTATTGAATCCATGGCACCCAGGATGTCCTTATCCAAAGGAAGCACAATATCTAGGAAATCATGGGAATGTGAAGAGTCAACAGCCCATGTGAGGATAGTAGGTTGATCACACTGCATATGAGGATAGAGTTGTTGATAAATATCAGTCAACACTAATGGGATTTTCAGATAAACAATATCTACTTCAATGAGTGGCATACTTTCTCCATAAAATTCAACCTCCGTAGGATGTGGTACCACCCAAGGGTTAGAAGACTTGGGTGATCCAATGGTAAACAAAGAGATCATATTTACTGGAGCAATGTTTGTAGAAATAGGTGGTGGGGGAAGACGAAATGCTCCCATGAGAGAAGATCCTTTGAAAATCTTGCACCAACACTCATATAGGACTTCTGGGAATCACCAACAAAGAGCATGTTATATCCTGCATTGGATCCAAGGTATAGGGTACAAAGCACAAGTTGATTGATTGTAACTATTTTCCCTTGATGAGGTAAGTGTAAGACCCTAAATACAGATGAGAAAATTGCAGTCATCTCATAGAACCAAGTGCACACGAGTAAAAAATTGTACTCAAGAGATGCATCAACTACATCCATAACAACAAAGACAATCTTACCACTTAACTCGATGGGAAATGCGGTGATAATACCATGGGGATGGAACATATGTTCATTGAATGATTTCAACATGGTTTTATACCTATCAAGCTTCAAAGAGTCGAGGTATTTCCAACATGATATAGAGATAATGAAATTTGAGTCTCCTTCATCAATCATGATGCAAAGGACATTTTTACCCATCGTTCTCACTTTGACCTAGAAAGTGATTTGATGTGAAATTTGATGATGAACCCGGTCGAAATCAAATGTAATCAAGTTTGAATCCAAGGGACCAACCCCACCTATTGAAAACACTAAGTATTTCCATTGTGCTCGACATCTTTGGAGGACTTCGAGGGCGTACATGGCACATGGTGCCTAGGCTAAGTCTTCCACAATAATGTATTTTTGGGTGGGTCTTGTATTTAGATTTTTTTTCATTAATCAAATAACACCATTTGGGCGGAAAAGGGGTGTGTCAAAGGATGGATTCTCAATCTGAAGAGGTCCACCAGGTTGGGAAGAATATGATGGCTCATGCACAATAAGAGTAGGCTCGTAATTATTGTATTTCTTTCATCAATTCTACAGATTGTTTGTCTGGTCACAAAATAAAATTGTATCATTCAAGGAAGACCCCTCTTGTTGATGGGTACATGCCATGTCCCCTTACTAAGGGGAAGCATTTTTTGCAACCATGTGATAAGGTTGAGGGGAGAAAGGATGAGTTAGTACATCAGGCTGCTAAGGAGCCTTTTTTGGCACCAAATAATAATGGATTTCATCCTTTCGAGGACATTGATTGGTAGTGTGGTTCTCCACACAAATTGTGCAGGGGAACCAACTATTCTTATTTTCCTTAGTACCCCCCCTTAATTCTTTTGGGTGGGAGAGGTCCCCGATTCAACATTGAAATTTTAATTTTTTTTCTTATTCTTTTTCTTTCTAGGTTTCTCAAGATTCTTCGATTGTGTGGACTGCATTGAATTCACCTTGGAGGTCTAAGTGGGGACTGCAATAGTTTTAGCATTAGGCCTAGTAGCTTACAGGTGTGATGAAATAGACATGTGACCCGTCTCATTAGCTAACAAGTTTGCAAAGAATGGGATATAGAACCCACCACACCATTGGCATGGGGTCGTGGGTTTGGATTTCTAGGATCTATCGATGGATTAGGAGAATGTGGGATAATTTCATTATTCTTTCTCTTCGGTAGCCACCCCTGCCATGGCCACATCCTTGGTAATGGGTGGTAAGAGGGATTTTGTGAACCACTCCATTAGGATCTAATCTGGAATGTGGGTCTTGATCATCCTACATATTCATCTCCACTCATGTATATGATCAGAAATGTGAGTGGTGGTATCTTGGTCCAGTGTTGTCAAGATCTTTGTTCCTATCTCTTATTAGATGGGAAATTGGTAATGTGTTAGAAATTCTATTGCCAAGTCGTTAAAACTATTGAAGGAAGAACATTTTAGTTTAATATACCATTTTTTGGCACTTGCGGTCAAGGATATTTGGAAAAGACGCAACCTAACACTGTCATCCATCAAGGAGTTGGATGAGAACCACAAATGATATGTCATTATCTGAGTGGAAGGGTCTTCTCCCATGTTTTCATAGAATTTGGGCATGTTGGATGGTAGCTTAGTAGGCATGATTGGCCATGAAGGGTTACAGGAAATAGGGTCATTTTTTAGATGCAACAAATCAAGAAATTCTAATGTTGCAAGGAAAGGTAATGATGTATGAAAAAAAAATAATGGGAGGAAGATGAAGATCTTGAAGTCCTAGATGAACCTTCCAATCCAACTACATTTGTGTTTCCATAGGGTCGAAATATTACAGAAGAGTAAGTTCCCCCAAGGATGGAGGCAGTCCTAGGAGTATGGTTGATTCCAAGATTAGATGTACCCCTGAGGGGTAGGTGTAGACCCTAAAGGAAACATGTTACCAAAAATAGTCCCAGGGAAGAATCCCCAAAGACCGTAGGTATGGATGAATGGATAGCTTCCCCATTATGAAAAGTTCCCCCCAGAGAAAGATGTTCTAACCCGTGGAAAATTAAACCCTCCTAACACATTAATACTCCTAGACTGACTAGGGACAACCTCAAAACCACTAAGAATATTCCACCTGTTATCACATGGAATTGATTGGGTCAATTCAGTCTTTAGGTTTTGTGATTTGGGTCATTAATGTTGTTTAATTTTTCATTTTTTTGAGTTTTTTCCTCTTCCTTTTAGTCATTTTCAGTTTTATGAAAAATAAAAAGCGTTGGTGTTGACCTATTATCCTTAGGTTATATCTTGATATTAATGATAAGATTAGACAGGCCATCACCTTTAGCATCCTTATACCCCAACCACCACCCTGATATGTCACCACTTCCATGATGTACTAAAACCCCTCCACTTTATCCCTTTACCTGTTATAGAGTCAAATCATGTTATTTTTATAGACTTCCATATCATTAGACAATTCGTAGTGCATTCCCTAGTAAATTATGCTTTCATCACCATAATTTCACTCATGAGCCTTGTCATGTGATCTCCTTATTTCTAGCACTGATGTTTTAAAAGGAACAGCCTGGGATTTCGTCATTAAAGTTTTTATAACTATTTTTCCAAGATTTCAAATTACTTCTATCTCAGTGCTACAAACACTGGTGCTTTCAGATAGGCTCTACAGAAATTGCTACAAACTGGCTAGAAAAAGTGAGTTGGACTTTATACCATTTGCATAATATAAAAAATTAGGCTCAATCATATAATTTTTCAAGTCTCAGCCTCCAGGTACTCCATGAGTATTTTTATCTCTACTGAAGGACATTAAAAGTTTTGTTTATCATTTCTTCTCCTAGGTGTTGTGAACTAGTGACCCATGCTGCCAACTATCCTATTTACTAATTTTATCACAATCTCAACCAATTTCACATTTCTCGACCTACTTTTACCAAAATTTAAACAAACATCGTAGTCAGGCCACCTTGCTTATCCCATATTTGGCCATTTCTTCTTATGCTATGAACTCTATTGTGAATCCCTTATTCTGGCACTGCAAACTCTATGTAGTAACTTGGCATTGTTTATCACCTACCTCAAAAACTTTAACAGCTTGCTTTCATCAATATCTCCATTCTAAATTCAATCCTATCTATTTTGAATTTAAAAAAAAAAAAATTGTTGGTAAAAGTTATGATGAATTTTGTGATATGATAGTGAGGTATTGAAAAAATATTTTTTACATCAAGTTGTATCCTTGTATCTCCATTTTCTTGTGCATTATTTTTTCATTTCTTGACTATCATTTGTCTTTTCTTAATCATGGAGGTCAAATAGGCCAATGAACACGAAAACCTTACACATAACCAGCCTTTGAAAGAGATTATCCATCAAAAACATAAATCCTTTGTTTTTATGTTTTTCCTCTTGCATCACTCAAATTGGTGGTTAAATTTTCTTCCTATGACATCAATGGATTTCCACAATAGAATAAGGCTCACAAGGGAGGGGGAATTGTGAGGACTGATCCCTATGACATGTATTTGTTTTTTGATGAACCCCTGATCAAGAAATTCTTCCAAAGAGTGGGATGTTTTAATTTATGTCAGAATATGTAGAGGGGGCACCCTGAGGTGGCAAGAGAATTTTCTTTGAATTTTGATGCAACCAAAACAAAAGTTGGGATACTTGAATTTGAAGTATTTGAAGCAACCATAGCAGTAGCAACTGAAATACCAAATACTGGTGAAAGATGGTTTAAGGCCATGAACCTAAATGCAACCTTCTCCAAAGAATTCCTTAAACTAGAATGTGAGGGAGATAATCTATCAAAGGGATTTCCCATGAGCCACATGATTGATGGATTTGATAAGATGCTAAGGGTAATAAAAATATATTTCACCTATGAGGGCAGGGTCAATATGATTTATCAGTACCACATTAGACTTTTGTTGCACTTCACAGGAAAAGATCTCATGAATCTCCCTTTCTATTTTTTAGAAGCATTGAAAAAATGGCTTACAAGTCCAAGCTAAGTCCAAAGCAGTTGATACAAGTGTTTTTCACTCAGGGCTGACTAAGATGATTTTGATGGAGGAGTTAAAGAAGAAAAACAGTGACTGGGAGTAGTTCATTTCCTCTGCACATTTTCAATTGAATGTTGCCCCTACTCCACAATCCAAGGTGCAGAGCCCTCTTTAGGATGGAAACATTGTACACACAGAGACAAGTAAGAAGAGGACGAGCAAAGATATTGTTAAAATTGATGATGCAACTAACGAATAGGAAGGAGAAGAGGGATCTCATTACTCTCCAAAAAGGGATGTTTCACCCAAACCAGCTCGAGAGTCAGCAGAAAATCCATCAACTAGAGCCACAGACACAAAAGGATTACTTTCCCCTTAACCATCTATGGCAATTGAAGCTAGATTTAGGAGGCCTTTCACCAGGTCATCAACCAAGAAATAAACTATTGAAAAGGAGTACATAGTGGAACCTCCCATCAATATAAAGGGTAAAGGAAAGGTTGAAGTTGTTGAAAATAATATTGAGGCCACATACATAAACACTCCTCCAGAAAACCCTACCTCCAAAAGGCTGAACAAACAGCTTAAAGAAGCTAGAAAGGAAATTGCTAATTTGAAAGGAGAAGGGTTGGTTGAAAGGAAAAAGTTGGAGGATCTTATGGATATGTATCTGGAAACTATTGATAAATCCAAGTTTATATCAAAAAGTTTTTTTCCTCTCCATAAGAAACTTAAGAAATTATATAGACAAAACAAAGGCTTACAAGCTCAAATTAGGAGACTTAAACTAGAGCTGCAACCTTTTAAGGAAGAAATAGCCCAGAGAAATTTGAATGTGTTGGCCCAAGCTGCCACAAGGAGTTCTAGGCTTAGAAAGTGATGGATGAAATACCTTAGAAAATGTTAGTTTTGGAGATTCTTGCTCCTTTCTTTTTGAATATTTTGAAGAAGTATGTTTCTTATAACTGAGTTTTTCACTCATACACCACATTGTGAAATTTCTACATGCATCCCTAACTCTGGAGAAAGTTTTTGGATGTTTTGTATCTTAACTAGACTAATTTGGAAGCTACAGGAAATTTCACAGTCCCTGGTGCTGCGAACTGGTTTCTACAGTCAAGCACTACGAACTTCATTGCGAACTGGTTGATACAGTCAGTGCTACAAGATATGTTGTGGACTCCTATTTTGATGGTTTCAAGAGGATCATCGATTTCCACATGGCTAGGGGAGCATGGTAGATTTGTTTGGAAGTCAGGTTAAAGCTGGAGGATACCTGAAAAGAAGAGGAATGCACTCAAAGGACACCTCCTCATGCAATATTAAGGTGTTAGGATAATTGCCAACATTAGCCTTTTTTGTAAAAGTTTGTTATTTCCAGTATGTATAGGTGTAATTACTTCATTTTTGGATGGGAGAATCCTATGCTAGGATGGAACTCACATTGTATGTTATCATTCCCTATCTAGGCTATAAAAGAAGTATTAGAAGTGATTTATAAGGTTTGAATGGTTGATGTAAAAAACTTTGTTTTGGGTGATATTAATGTAACATAGATTGCTTTGGTTTGATGTATCATACTTGATGAATTTTTGTCCAATGGAAGTCATTTTTCTCTCTTGCCATCTTGTTTCCCTCTCAATCTAATATTTTACTGTCATTGAATGATTCAAATGATGTTTTATAGTTGTATTGAAATGTATGTTTGATTGTGATGTTGTTATAACTTTTCTCAAAGTTTTAGCTTTGATTTAAGAAGTTCTTGTATCAAAATATTTTCCTTCCTTTGTCTACCAGTAAAGCCTGATGCTAATGGTATACTTACTACACTTTTCTCACTAAATTATTCTCTCTATCCACATTTGTCCTTAAAACCTTGATCTAATTTAGACAATACCTCTTTTTCTTATGCATTTTATCTAGATTTTCATATGGTTTAACATTGCTTAAATGAGTTTTATCCATTTGACACCACATTTTAAGACTTACCTCATAAACATATTGATGGGTACTAAGCTTTCACTTTAGCAGTCAAAGTGTAACTTTTACTGCTAACACAACCCAAAAGGAAAACCAACATTTGATAACATTGGGCTACTATAACACATCTAACCCCTGAGTATATTTCCTAGGGATAGGGCATCAAAATTTCACTCTCCTTAACATTTCAAATCCTTTGTCTGAGTTCTTCATCCTCTTCTACTTACCCATAGTATTCTAATGACTACTACCAAGCTCGAATCTGAGCTTTAGGTTGCAAGTTATGGCTTCCCAAAGTTCTTTGAGCTTTCATTGGTTGAGGGCCACATGAATCCAACTCACACATATTGTCTCTAAGTTCCTTCATCCACGGTGGAAGTCCATCCACCTTACGATCCCACGACTGGACTCAAGCTTTGTCTAACACACATGAATCTAACTTGCAGGCTAATAAGAACTTTGGCACTTTGGCACTTTGATGCTTCAACGTTGAATGGCTCCTTACTGTCTATTCACTAGACCTTCTGAAGTCTTGAACTTCCGAAGTTCCATAAGCCTACCACGTGGTTCCTACCTTTGGGATTTTTGGGTCCCTTTGTTACGCTACACCCCAAATCCTCTGAACTCCTGAAATCCGAGACTCCCAACCACTTTGGCTAGGTGGGAACGTATCAGGGGCTAACATGTAGAAGGGCTAGGGGTGACACGTGTCACATCCTAATAGGCATATAGGGTCTACGAAAAGTACAAATTGAGTTGTCATGTCGCACATTGATTGTGGGCCCATGTCACCCTGGTGACATTGGATTTCCATGTCACATCATATTGAAAACCTTCAATCATCCCTCATATCTCACAATCGAGATCCGACCACGTATATCCATAGATCTATGACTCTTGTTACTTCGAGGATTCGACATTAGGGATTTTTGCGATGCAAACTCCTCTTTTCTCCCAAATTTCATCAACATCGAGTTGACCACAGCCCAAATATGATGGTTATTAAAAGTCTGGAAGCATCCTTGAATCGAAGACCCGCATTACTTCGGGATTCAAAGCTTATCGACACACCACACCTCAAATCCCCCGGAGTGCCCAGTATCCAGACTAAAGGATCTAGAACCACTCATCCCCCATATATCAACGGCTGAGAGGGATCCTGAAGAATCCAAGGATCGATGGTCCTCATTACTTCGTGACTTCGGCCTTCGAGTATTTTTTCATTACAACACCCCTATCCTCCCGAATCAGTCAACGTCAGGATGACTACATCGTAAATCTGATGGCTAGGAAAGAACTTGAAGGATCGCTAGATCTACGGTCCTAGTCACTTCGTGGCTATGAACTTCAGGGTTTTTTTCTTTACTGCCACTCCATTCTCCTAAAGAAGGGCTTTGTCGAAGTACCATGTGCAGGTCCCTCCTCCTAGATGATCGGATGGTAGGTGGGGCTCTCAACAATCTCCCCCAAATATACGACTCTCCTTCACTTTGTAACTTTGACGTTTAGGGAGCTTGATGCTATCGCATATCCATTCTCCTGAAGTGGTACTCCACCAAATCTGCTTCAGTGTAGATCCAATGGCTAAAGGAATCCCCAAACATTCTCAATCAGTGGCTCACACTACTTCGTGATGGTGAGTTGGATCCCGGTTAGTCGGTAAGATAGGTTCCTCTAACCACTAGGGAATTCTCCCAACGTCGGTCAACCTTACAGGTAACCATGACTCTTGGTCACCTTCATCTAGTTTTTGACTATTTAGGCTGATGATACTATGATCAAGTCCTGGACTTCTAGACTTCTGAAGCCACAAGGACTTAGCTCCCTTAGGCTTAGCACAAGATTCCTGGGTGTTGGTCACATGGGTCCTTCTAAACTATCGTGAGTTAAACATATATTCCTCATCGTGAACTCACTAAGGACTTGAAAATAATATCTCAGTCGCACAAAAAGGATTCTGAAGAAGATATCCTCTTCAGACGAACAGGGCCATATTGACGCAACGATCTCTATCCCAACCCTCCTATAGGTTTACGTCCTAAGATGTATCGAAGGATAAAATGGGGCATATAGATGATAAATCATAAACATAAGTCCACATGAAGGTAAATCCATACACATAACTTGATTATTCAATACAAATACCATTCTTAGATGTATAAATACATACATTCATTCATTACTCCATTTCAAAATACAAAATATGGTAATATTATTCAGAACTATAAATTGTGATATGACTGTTGAGACAAGTGCCTCTTTCCACCCAACCACAGGCTCAGTCACTCCTAACATATTTAGCATTGGCCACCCCCAAGATAGACCATGATGCTCTCAGAGAGAATCTTTTCTCCTGTCTCAGCAACAATCATGGATGGAGGTTACTCTCCTCCTCCCACAAGATCTTGGCAATGGTTTTTCTCTATACCAAGAAAGGAGGCCTTCCTAAGTACTTCCTCAGACACTCAACACCCTCATTTAGGATCTTGTATCATAACACTACTAGCCACATCCTTCGACCAAAAAACATTCATTTCTCAGTTCTTCCTCGAACTTGAGAGCTTAGTCTCCCTTCTCTACTTCTCTTTGCAATTCTTCCTCTACCCACCACGCCTTCCTTTCTTTCCTTCCTCAACAATATTGCATGTGGCACTAATTCCCATTATGTGGTTAGGTATGAAATACTTTCATATGGGTGCTCTTCCCCATCCCCTCATTAACTCTTGAGGAGGTATTCCCACCTACCAAACTGATTTTAATTCATCACTGGTTCAGAAGACTATTATGTTCCTGAGCAATTAAATCCAACAAGGTAATGGTTTGGTGGGGGTTATCTAAACCATTCCTGGTTCCCCTCGCCATATATTTCATAGAATTTGTGGTCTATATTGACAAACCCCTCTTTCAGTAGCCATGAAACACTTTTCCATTTCTATTAATAACTGAAATTACATTCCTTGACATTTTATACAAAGGTTCATGAAATCAAACATTCACACATATCGAGTTTTCCATAGTCTCTTGGCCAATATATTTATATTTACAAAATGGGGGAAACAAGCATGTTACAATCCTCTCCCCCTTAAAGGCACATTTTCCTCAATGTTCTATATGTCAATGTGCTCTACATATATAGAAGTAAACAAAAAGGGATATGCATGTTTCATGGAATCCTCCATTTCCCACGTAGCCTCATCTGGGCCAAAGTGTTTCCACTACACCTTGACCTGTGAAATGGTTTTGTTCCTAAGTGAGGTTTCCTTCTTGTCTAGTATGCATTGAGGTTATGACATGAATTGTCCCTCCAACTCCACCTGAATCACATAACAGACAAGTATATGATTAGAATCATGTACATATTTCTTCAATAACTAAACATGGAAAACATTATGTGCCTTCACTGTGGGAGGGAGTGCTAGCCTATATGATATAGGTCCCACTCTATCTAAGATTTCAAAGGGTCCATGATACTAGGGTGCTAGCTTGGCACAAGCTCCCATTCTCAGGGAACTCTTCCTGGGTCTAATTCTGACATAGACATGGTCTACTGTATTGAACTCTTTGGGAGTTCTCTTTCTGTCGGCGTAACTCTTTTGTCTATCCTAAGCATTTTTCAGATTTTTCTTAATCTAAATTACTTGTTGTTCCATTTCTTTCAACATGTCAATCTGATTGTAATTCTATCCACTAGATTACTCTAGCTGATTGGAATCTTGCACTATATACCATAGAGGGTTTCAAAAGGGCTCATCTTCATTGACTCTTGATAACTATTGTTGTAAKAAAATTCTACCAGTGGCAAGTAGTATTCCCACTTTTAGGTTGATGCATTAMATGCATCCTTAGCATGTCTTCTAATATTTGGTTCACTCTTTCTGTCTGTCCATYCGTTTGAGGGTGATAGGTTGTGCTAAACAACAATTTAGTCTCAAAACCAACCATTAAGGATTTTCAAAATCTTGAAGTAAWTTTTTTGTCTCTGTCAGATATAATCTCCTTATGCATTCCATGCAATMTAAATATATCCTTCATGAAAATGTTGGCAATATCTATTGCCTTGCAAGTTGACTTGACAGGAATGAAGTGAGTAGACTTGCTCAATTTTTCCACCACTACCATGATGGAATCATTCTGCTTGGTCGATTTTGGTAATCCGRTGATGAAATCCATGGATATGGTTTCCCATTTCCATTATGGAATTGGTAGAGKCTATAACAACCCTATTAGGTGTCGATGTTTTTCCTTAACTTGCTGGCATTCTAGACACTTAGCTAGATAGTCAGCTATGTCCTTTTTCAATCCAGGCCAATAGAATTGTTTCCTAGTGGTCGTGATCATTTTCTGATAACCTGGATGACCAGTATATGGTCTCTTGTGTAGTTCATCCATTATGAACCTCTTCAAGTCGTCACAACTTGAAATATACAATTTGTTTATGTAAGTCAATAGGCCTTCATCAAGCATCTCATAGCCTTCATACTTTAGCCTCATGGGCTCTTGCTTTAGGTATGACGTCATGGTCTTGAAAAGTGCATCTGTTTCTTGTGCATTCTTGACTCTCTCCCTGACATCCATTTCACAGGTTCTTACCACTCCCAGGTAAATCATTTTCACACTTGTACTAAGGGCATTGACCACCCTATTTTCATTTCCTTTGATGTGTTTTATTTCAAAATCAAACTAACTAAGGAGATCCATCCACCTAGCTTGTCTAGCATTGAGTTTTGGTTGATCACATAGGTTCCTCAACCCACAATGGTTTGTCATAAGTACAAATCTCCTACCCAGGAGGTAATGCCTCCACATTTTTAAATCATGCATTATGGAAGCCAACTCTATATCACGGGTGATCTGGGATCTTTTCATCGTGACTTATTAAAGAATTTCATTAAATGAGCATAAATTAAAGTGCACCATTAAGGAAGGAAAACTTAGAAATGAAGAGACACAAGCATTAGATCTGAACAAAAAAAATTGATAACGAAGCTCATCTCTAGTGGACTACGTCTCTGGGTCCTACTCTCAAATGGGTAGGCTCTTTTATTAACTCAGTAAGAGAATTTGGCAAATACATGAATACATCTCATTCTAAAATCAAGTTGCAGAAATAATGCTCAGATCAGAAAACAAGCATCATCATTGGATTTGTGGCATTGAATTACCCAAAAACGACTATCTCCATGCTTCGATCCGACTCTGGCACTCCCAAGCCCAAAGGAATTCTTGTCTCAATTTTTGTTCCCTCTGCACCATCAATAATGACAACATCCACCTCGAAGTTTGTGTTGAATTGTACAATACGCTCACGCACCCTTTTTTTCCCCTAGACTCTGGCCAAAACATGTTCTTAAGTATTAAATGGGGCAGATATGCCAAGGCACACCTCTTGGCACATTGGTTAGAGCATATTTTTAAAGGCGTTGGTCTTGGCGGAGGTTCCAAGGTCAAACCCATTGGACTTCATTTTTAGCAGTGGTTATAATATGTTTAGTCGTGGTTTAAACCCATCGCTAATTTTAGCGGTCTTCCTATTAATGTTGCCAACAATTACATAGATTTGGTGTGGTCCGCCAGATTTGTCAGACCCGCCAATTCTTTTTTTTAAACAAAAAATTTTCACGGACTAACATTGGGCATTCTCGAGATGCCACATGTCACACTCTGGTTAGGCCATATGGAGCCTACTGATTTTCCTACTCACACACTAACATGTCTTTCCCTGTCACCGTCGTATTGACACATCGCGCTTCCTGGGTGGTGTCAGGTGGCATCTCCTGGGGGTGCCACGTGGCACTTTCCTATTGGTCCATATGGACCCTCTAAAAATTCCACTGGTGGGTAACATGTGGAATCTTGTGGTGTTGCCACATGGAATGATGACATCATTATTTGTACGATGAAATCAACCTTCCATGTCAGTAGTATGGACAATGATGTGCCCCCTGCTCACTAGTCCTAATTGACCGCATCTTTGATTGGGAATATCTTTCAAACTGTAACTTCATTTGACGAGTCATTTGCACCATTAGAAATATTGTGACAAGATCTTTGTGATCATGTCATTTTCACTAAGTTTTGTGAACTTTGAATTTTTTCCCTTTCTCTATCTATTGGAGCCATTATATGAGCATTCTGAGCTACCTCTATGAGTTATGAGTTATTCTTAGCCTTCTCTAGATCCTTTTTGGATCACACCTTCCCACTAAGATATTTTTGGACCACCAAAATATTTCATCAATCAACTGGTAAGTGAGGGAAGAGTTCCCTCACTTTGTCCTTCTCAATCCACTTTTCTTTTCTTGGATGAGTGCCTTTTAAGCCTACTCGAAGATAATCAACATCACTCTTGCATGAAGTCCTCATCCTCCTTTCCAGGATGATATCTTCCTGTAACTCATCCAAGTACTCGTGCAAACTCATCAACTGATGGGATTGAAACTTCCTCATTTTGATCCACGATCATGGGAGGCTAAAAAGGTTTCAAGTTCTCAACATTCACAACT
>ML809410.1:191340-204816 GCA_009831015.1 Picea engelmannii
AAAAACATATCTCCTCTAATAGGTGACTCTTTGGGCACAAGATCACCTGACTCAACCGGAAGTTCCGAAATAAGTTCTGCGAAGACCAGTGACTTTTTGGATTTCGCTGAAACAAAATCTAAGTCAAATTCCTAGAGGATGAATATCCATCTACTGATCTTTCCACCTATTACCCATCGTGTTAGCATGTACTGAAATGGATTCACGACAACAATGACGGTGGTCTTTCGAAACAGAACATAATGACGGAACTGTTGAACAGCATGGACTGCTGCCAATGCAAGTTTTTCGATATGAGAATAATTGAGTTCCAGTCCTACGAGGCCTCGACTTAGGTAATAAATCACATATTATGAGAATAGATCGTCCTCCTGAACTAAGACCATGTCGATGGTCGATTCTGTTGCATCTAGGTATAATAAGAAATCCTTGTTATAGTTAGGTGGCCAGAGTAGAGGGGCAGTTGTGAGGTCATGTTTCAACGCATCAAAAGAGCATTGGGCGGCATCGTCCCAATGAAATGGAACGTCTTTCTTTAGTAACCACATAAAGCCCTTTGTGATCTCTGCATAGTTGGTGATGAAGCATCTTAAAAAATTTGCCTTGCCCTGTAGACTTTGAAGTTGAAGGATTGTGCGTGGGGGGGGAAACTGAATTATTGCCTCAACCTTGAGAGGATCGACCATGATCCCTATTGTTGACACTATGAAACCTAACAAATGTCATGTTGTTATGCAAAAGTTTCACTTGTTTGGATTCAAGAGAATCTGGAAGTAGAGACAACGCTCAAAGATAAGTTGGAGGTGTGTGGGATGATATGTTCTCTTGTGAGATCGAGATGCTAAATCATCTAAATAAGCCTTGACTATATGCTTGAGGTCATGGAAAGCAAAAGACATGGCCTGCTGAAAGGTGGATCCAGTATTTTTGATACCAAAAGACATCTTACAATATGCAAATGTACCCCATGGACAGATGAAAGTTGTTTTTTGTTGGTCGTCGGGTTTGATTTGTATTTGGTTATATCCAAAAAAACCATCCATGAAAGAGAAGGCCTCACAACCCGCACATTCATCAATTATCTGGTCGATGAATGTTGTAGGAAAATTATCTTTAGGACAGGCCTTGTTCAAATCATGGAAGTCTGTACATACACGAATCGTGCCTTGTTTTTTATTGACCGGCACGGGGTTTGAAACCCATTGGATCAAATGGATAGGATAGATAAAAATGGCTTTTAGCAGTTTCTCAACTTCAACCTTAATAGTTGTTGCTTTCTTGGGGTTAACTGGATGAATCTTCTGCCGGATAGGCTTGTCATATGGATAAGGTGTGATTTCATGTTCAACTATTTTTGGATCGATGACTGGCATCTCCTTGTAAGACCAAGCAAAAACGTCACGGAATTCTTTAAATAGATCTATGTAGATTTGAATCTCTCCAAGGGAGTAGTCAACTCCGATGAAAACATTTTATAAGACGCCAGGGATTATGGAGATATTGATTGGTATGGTTTCAGTGATGGTTTCCATATTACCTTCAGCATATACCTCATGTGTAGCTAAGGGATTAATATGACAAGACCTATCTCCAGTCATAGTCAAGGTGAATTCTCCGGCCTCGATTCTACTTAACTCTGGGAGGAAGTATGATCTGTGATGAAGATCATCCCAGGGTTTTTCCAGACTAGTCATTGCTTCAATTACTGCTTTGTCAGAGGGAAACACTAACTCTAACAAATCGGTGTTAGCAAGAGAACCTTGAGACCAAATAGGCTCAAGAAGCGGATTGAACTCTTGTGCAGGAGTTGGATCTAGGTTGGCTGAAGCTTGTTGGACTAAAGAGTACACTACTTCAGCTACGGAAAAGGGCATGGACATGCCCGGATGCTCTGTCCCCTCCATCGTGGCCGATGGGGAAGGAAGTATCCACGGATTGGTGAAGTAAGTCGTGCGAAACAACGAAACTTGGAAAATTTCAACCTTATGGTGGTCGGATATGAACTTGGCATCGCCTTGAGGGGGCGAGTAATCAATGGTACCCATCAAAGATGGGCACAAACCAACCCTTACATTGACTATGTCTGGTTGAGGATTATCAATCATCAGGACTGCGAACACCCCCAACGAAGGGTCAGATCTAGAGAAAGACAACTGATCAATGGTCACAATCCAGTCCTCATGTGGAAACAACAAGACCTGAAAAAATGTAGCAACCACTGCTTGCATGGCATAAGGTACCCATCAAAGATGGGCACAAACCAACCCCTACGTTGACTACGCCTGGTTGAGGATTATCAATCATCAGGACCGCAGACACCCCCAATGAAGGGTCAGATATGGAGAAAGACAATTGATCAATGGTCACAATCTGATCCTTGTGTGGAAACAACAAGACCCAAAAACCTGTAGCAACCACTGCTTGCATGGAATAATTCCAACTCCTTCCTAAAAAAATATTGTAGTCGAGAGAAGCATTGACTACCTCTACCTCAACGCACACAGTCTTCCCTCCCAATTTCATGGGAAAAGAGGGAATGATACCATGTGGTCGAAATGAATGATTGTCGCAAGAAGTGAGAAGAGTGGGTGACGGAGATAAAACAGGATGGCCAATGGCCTTCCAACATACCAACGACATAACGCATGTCGAGGCTCCCTCATCAACCATCGTGCAGAAAATATTTTGAGTAAACTTTCTCGTGGGGTGAGCCACTACTATATAAAATGCTATGTGGTATGGAAGATGAGGTTTTAAGTCATTTGTATCTAGCATGATGGTACCTGAATTACAAGTCTCGGTAGATCCTAGAGCGGTTAACAAAGCTTCCCTCTAGGAAGGGCATCTTTGGAGGACCTCCAAAGTGGACATCGCACAAGGGGTTTGAGATAAATCTTCCACCACAGAATAGTTATGGGCAGCCCTTGTGTTTGGGTTATGAGAATATTTTTTGAACACACCTTTTGGGATGTGTGTCATTGTTTCGCCCAAAGTCTTCTCAAACTGTAGAGGAAGAGATGGGATTTTGGCTTCTTTGTCCTTCTCAAAAGTTCTTGGTTTACTATAGTCATGTGCTCTAGTGGATATGAAAGCATCACCCTTCATCATATATACATTCACAGATGCAGGATTGTTTGAAGGTGGAGAGGGTCTTTGACTGCCCCCTTCCATGCTTGTAGAGGCTTGGGTCAGTTTTTGTCCATGTTGAAATGGATTGGTTAACACATCAGGTTGTTGTTGTGTCACAAAATTTTGGGCCTCTGCAAGCCGGGGACATAGGTGGGTCGGGTGGTCCTCCGCGCACAGGTTGCATGGATACCTCACCTTTCGTTTCTCAGTGTTTCCCCTGCCAGCATTATCAGTGGGTTTCTTATCCCCCTTACCTTTCTTTCATTGTTTTTTCTTTCCTTCAAGCTATTGGGTAGCCTTTGGATTTTTCGATTGCACTGTGTGTACATACAACGTTTGAGTAGGGGGAGCAGCCAAAGAAGCAGTTTGGCTGGATGTTGTGTGTTGTATAGACAATTGTTGCAACTGCATCATCAGTTGCTCAACGGGCTTTGCTTGTGCTGAGCCAACAATACCATCAACATGTGGTCCAACTCTCTGTCTGGTTTTATCAAGTATTGAGCGTGGCGCATCTGGAAAGATCTCGTATAATAAACCAAACTAAGAATAAATGACCTCAAGCTGTTGATCTCTCATGATGGTGTCTTCTTCAAAAAACACTCCTGAAGTTGTGACATCTTTGGATAACTGTGGAACCAAAGACTTAAGGAACCACTCAAGAAGGAATGCTGGTGGGACTGGTACCTTAATTAAACTCTTTTGGTGTCTCCATTCTCAGGTGTGATCCGAGATATGGTCCACTTTTGTCTATGAGAAATTGGCCAGCAATTATGTGCCAGCGTCGTATCTCATAGGTAATTGGAAATGGTTTAGGAAGGCCATTGCCAATTCGTTGAAGGAAGAGTATCTTGAGCGGTCGAGCTCAATGTACCATTTTGCAGCACTCGCAATGAGAGTACGTTGAAACAATCACAACTGTATGGAGTCATCTTTCAATGAGTTAGATGAGAACCAAAGGTGGAAGGTAGTCACATGATCGCCTGGATCTTCGTTAGGCTTGGCTTCAAATTTTGGTATGTCCGAAGGAAACTTCGTCGGCATAGGAGGCCAATGCGGATTGTGACTGATAGGGTCATTCAAAAACCTTGTCAAATATGGAAAATGCAAGGTTTCCATGAAAGGTAGTTTGGGTTGTTGGTGATAACATGGGAAAAAGGGACCTGGATTTTGACTGGCACCAAGTTGCCAGGAAAAGTTTGGCTGTTGGATTGGGTTCTGGTAAAAACCATGGTCATAACCAACGTATGGATTTTGCGTGTGAGGAGACATCTTCATCTAATTCCCAAAATAGGACGTAGATGGATGGGCGTGCATTACATTGGGAGGAATTTGGGAAGGGTTGCCCCATGCTGGTCCCATAGGGATGGGCATAGTACCTTGTCCGGGGTTCCATTGACTGTGGAAATAATTGCCCCATATCTTCATTCCCGATGAAGGAATGGATCCTTGCCAAGAATTCCAAGGCCCGGATGCGGAAGAAGTTCCTGGGTCTGCCCCCTGTGCAGGAATAGTGCCCTACATAGGAATAGGTTGTCTGAAATTGGGGTTGCCCCAGTCGGGAAAGTAGCTAATGAGAAGGCGTTGCTACCAAACGTACCGAACAAAGAAAATGGTGTTGAACCTACCAACAAATTATGCAAAGGTGGTCCTTGACTCCATTCTCCAAGTAAACTGTGGTGTGCAAGTGGCTCAACGGATGGTTGGTGTGTTCCACCAAGCAAAGGGGACGAAGGAGGTATATGACCTCCCCCGTAAGGGAAAGCATTAAAAGGAGTAGGAGTGACCACTATGTGACCTTGCAGAGGAGCATTAGAGCTCCCTGCCCCTAGACCTGAAGTCTGTGAAGTGGAGTAGAAAAGTATAGGACTTGTACCTGGACTAGGCATCCCGTATGAGAACGGAGGGCCTGTCACATTTGGTGGGAAAGGGGTTGTGGCCACTTCCATAGATGGGATTGAACCACTGTGTGAGGTAGAGGAAGATGAGACCATGGTGGCTCAGACCGATGATGATGGGTTAGGAGGTGGAAACTCTCTTGTGGTGACAACCATAGTGGGAATTGAAGAATTCCCAGGAGGAGTAACAACATTTGTTTCCATTGCTGCATGTGACACTGTCTGGAACTCATAAGGATGAATCGGTATGATGATGGGTGTCGAAAGATCAGTGGTTGAGGTTTCAGATGGACCAATATCTTTCACTCCAAAGTCTAAAATAGTCGATTCCTTTGGATGTTGGTCAAGCACAATTTCTTGTGACCCGGTCGCTTCAAAAGACCCTTGTTGGTCTAGCTTTCGCCTTAGTGGTGGCGGGGGTGGCTCCAGTGTAACCGATGATAGGCCAAGAAGCCTTCGTGACCAACAGAGCTCATGATCCTCCACTGTGTGAGAAGATCAAAGACACTCTAAGGCTGTCTAATCATTCCAAAACAACACACACTAAAAAGTCCCTACAAGATAAGACAAGTAAACACTAAACTAATTGGAAGAATAGTTGCAACAACCAACACTAGAGCAGCTTACCAGTGAAAGTGCAACTCGAACATGGAAGCACCCTCTGGGTATAATCTGCAAAGAGTGGCCCGATGTCTGGCCTAGGTATCGCAGTATACCCTTGCAGTCACTTGCGTATGTCCCTAAAAAGATAGGCAACTATGTTGCCAACGTGCGAACAGTCACCAGGTGGGTACAATCGAAAGTCGGGCAGACCACAATGAGCAGGGTATCGAGCCCGAAACCTGTCAAGGGTATCGAAAGCAAGTGGTCTAGAAGACAACTAAGGATCTCGAAAGGATTTGAGACCCACAAATCTCTGTGGCAAATGCAATCGACGGAATCCCAAAACAAGCCCTCTATATGTGTTCTCCACTACGATTGGTCCATCTTTGGAGGGGTTATCTCCGCTACCTTTCTGCACACTACCTTGTGTTTACCCCCTGTGTTAGAGGGGGGTCCCAAATAACTTTCAAGATACTGGACTTTAACACTCCCTAACTTAGACTCCAATGTTTGATTTTAATGGCCTTGAAGAGTTTCTTCTCCAAACTAATTCAAGGCCCTAACCCTAAACTAGTTGGTTGACCCTACAAACATAAAACTTCTAATGAATTTTAGATTTAGCATTAATTTTATGGCTTGTCTTACGTCAAAGGCTATGAAAGTGAAACTAGTGATGTTTGAAAGACGAAAGTGAAATAAACAGAATGTTGGGAAACAAAAACTTTTCTTTAAACAACTTTTTTTGTTTTTCAAAATTTTTCTAAGATCTTTGAACAACAAATTTAAAGCAGGATTTCACTCGACTACGATCTTCTTGTGATCTAAGTAAATTGTCAAGAACTTATGAAAGAAAAGACTTTTCCCTGGTTACTAATGAAAAACAACACTTTCTAACCAATCAAAGAAACAAATGTTTTTTTTTTTTTGAATGCTCACAAAGAAAAAAAGGAAAAATACCAACAAGTCAAAACCAAGAAAAACTTTCTGGCCTAAGCACAGACCGCAAAGAGTCACGTCAAAAATGACACATAGGAAAATTTTAAAAATGGACTCTCACACTTGTCTAAAAACCCTATGAAAGAAAATTTTGAGGAACACTTCTGAATGAAAAGGAAAGCTATTGTTGTGATTAAACCTAAGCCACTGACCATTATGACAGAGACCCAAAGAAACCTGAGAAGTATATGTATTTTCAAAGGAAAGGATGACTACCTCACCTTCAACTAAAAAACTTCTCCTCAGGCACACAAGTGATAGCTCAACAACAAGTGTTTGCACGCGAGTTGTGTAAAGTCAGAGCACATGTACACGTGTGTTGGCCTTATACAGGCCGCCTGTATCTCTGAAACTCTGAAAAAAAATAAAAATCCAAGCAAGCCAGCCCAGGCAAAGACTACTGGTACTGAAAACCAGAATCTCTTAAAGACCCAGATACTCAATTTAACAGAAAAAGAAAACAAATCAAGGAAAACTTCATAGAACAAACCAATCCTAGGTGTAAACCTAAGATATAGACTTCCAACAACAAAGACTAGAAAGATTTCCAAAAAACCCCTGAGAAGGACTACTTCTGACAGGGAACAGGATGACTCCATCTTTAAAAGAAATTTTCTGGAATCCACATGTGACTGTCACTTCCTCAGCTAGCGTGTACACACGGGGTGTGATATTGTAGGGCGTGGGTACATGCATGTAAACCTTATACAGACCACGTGTACCTCTGTGGGTCTTGAAAAATTAGAGTCAAGAAAAGAAATAGAGATAACTGGTATGGAAGACCAGAATCTCTGTTAGCTCAGACTTTTGTAGAAACTTTTAAAAAAAGGAAAATGAAACCAGTTCTTAAAAATACCCAAAAATATCCCTAGGAACCCTAGATATCTCCCTAGTATTGTCACCAATTCTGTTGTGAGTGGGAAATCCCTCTACGGACTAGCAATTAGGGTTGAAATATGCATGCAAAAAAGACCTAAAGATCTCTACTTTCTACCGTCATCCCAGACCTAATCCCCATTATTCTTAAGCAAATACATAGTTAAGGGAGCATACCATATTATGGGAGTTTGATGTATATCCTTCCTTACACTTGATCATTTTTTGATTGCATCTCTCCTCCCAAGGATGACTTGCATTCACACAAAACAAAAAACAAACTCCACATGCATTCAATATATAGATTAATGGGTAGAGATTCAATGAACAAGTATACAACAAATCATAAGAACCTCATATGGTGGGACAGGAAAAGTATCTCTTTATTATTAACTTCAACAAATCAACTTACAATGATGAAGCCAGTCGCTGCTCCATGAACCTGGTCCTAGGCTCCTCTTCAACTGTTCTTCAACTTCTTTGCTCTATATTTCTCTTTGCACGAGTATGGCTAAAGGGTTGGGACAAAGGGAATGTACAATCAGGTATAGTTTCTTTACTATGATTTTCCTCCTCCAAATGGGACCCCTAACCCTTCTTTTATGGGCTAGAAGAAGTTAGGTATTTGGACGAACCCTAAACCATGCATGGCTGGAAGATTCAATTAACTCACCCAAAGTTGTGTTTTGTTGGCAACTTTCCTTTTTTTCATGCTTTTGTAGGTACACGTGGGTTGTTTTGGGTCAGCAAGCGTGTACACGCATGCAGTAATAGAGCAGGGCACGTGGACCTTTATAAAAAGTGTTTTTAAGAAGAGTTGTTTAGGAGTTCTTTGGAAAAGAAGGGATCCAAGATGTCCTAATGCCAAGTAATCATGTATGGTGCAAATTAGGGTTATAAGAATCTTGAATATGTATCTCATGTTGGATTTCCCTCTTAGGAGGTAATTCATCTGGTTCCTGAAAAATATCATCATACTTAGCAACAATATCAATTAATTCCTTTTTATGAGATGGATCATGCCCTTGGGAAGCGTAGGATGTCCCGACATCTTTCTCTATGACAACCATGAGTACATATATTTTATTAGTGTTTATGAGTCTTTTCATTTGCCCTACACTAACAAGTGTTGTATTTACCCTCATGTTGTGAGCTCTAACAACATATTCCACTCCTCCCTTAGTAAGGTGGTATTTGTTCTCATGATGAAATAAGACTTCTTTTCTATCGTAAATATAAGTACTTTCCAACACTATGCCACATATATCAAGTGGTACAACATCCAAATCAACTTTATCAATCAATTTTGAAGCAATAGCAAATCTTATCCTACATTTTTTAGTGACATTAAGTTTTTCTTTGTCGCATACACAACTAAGAGGATAAGGTTTCAGATGTGTTTTCATTTCAAGACCCATTTTCTTGACAAGTGCTTCAGATATTAAGTTTACTTGGGAACCCGGATCAAATAATGTATCTATCTTAGTATGCTTGGATACAACTCTTTTGTGAAATAACTCATTCCTCTTTCATTCATCAACATGAGATTCATCATTGGAACTAAAAATATCATGAAGAGATTATTTACCTTGTACTCCAACCGTTGCAATATTTTCTTCATCTCCTGAATCGGAACCAAGATCTTGTTGTACTATAGAAACGGTCTTTGTCTTCCCCTTTCCTTTGAATTGTTTCAATTTCTTTTTCGGATGTAGTTTCCAACAGTGCTTTTCATCATGACCACTCTTCCTACAATGAGTACAAGATAGTTTTCCTCCTTCTCTCATCACTGTAGATGTCTTCTTGTCCTTCCTTTTAAACTTCTTAAAAGTCTTCGGTGGGAAATTGGAAGGTTTATTTGTGGGATCTTCTTGAACATGTTTCCTCATGTTCTCAAGGTGAGTGTCTTGCACACAAACTTCATCAAGACTAGTGGGGTTAAACAAGAGCAGAGTATGATGAATATAACTGTGAAGTGCGCCAATATACTTCATTAATGTTTCATAATAATCCAAAGTAATATTCAATGCTATAGCTTTCTTACTAAATTATTATGTGAAACTTTGTACAGTTTGACCTTTACTTTGCCTTAAGGATTGCCATTCCATCATTGCTTTATGTAAATACCCTAATGGATAAAATTGCTTCTTGATCATTGATTTGAATTCTGACCATGAGGAAAGAATATTACCACACTTACTTCTATCCTGAAGCTTTCTCTCACACCATACGAGAGCAGTGCCTTCCAACCGAAGAGAAGTCAGTTGAACTCTAACTTCCTCTTCATCAATATGTTGGACACGACAATACACTTCAACCTGTAGGATCCAATTATATAACTTTTCAGGATTATCATCTTCATTAAACATAGGTAAATAAAATTTTACATCAAGCTTTAATAATGGTTTCTTAAAAGAGGCCTTATGGCTAGAATGATGAGAATGATGAGAATTTTCAAAGGAAGAAGAACTAGAACTCGAAGGTGAAGATGGAGGCTTAGGAGGATCTCCTCCAGCCCCTTGGTTTACCAAAGCATCATAATATTCATGTTCTTCCTTTTTCTTCCCTTTATTCTTCATCCTCTTCTCATAATCTCCATACATTCGCTTGACCATTTCTTACATGCGATAAAAGACCATGTGAATTTTTTTCTCATGTTCATGATGCTTGTCCTCTTCTACCATTTTCTTCATTCTGGATACACGACCAATTTTGAGATTGAAATTATTTAAAGTTCCTTCACCCTTCTTATTCTTGGCCCTAGTAAGCATTCACACTCAACAATTCAAGTCAAATATGATTTCTCTGATACCAACATAATCTGAGATCTTTTCATCGTGACTTATTAGAGAATTGCATTAAATGAGCATAAATTAAAGTGCACCATGAAAGAAGGAAAAATTAGAAAGGAACAGACATAAGCATCAGATCTAAACACAAAAACTTGATAATGGAGTTTGTCCCTAGTGGAATACGTCTTCGGGTCCTTCTCTCAAATGGGTAGGCTCTTTTATTAACTCAGTAAGAGAATTTGGAAAATACATGAATACATCTCATTCTGAAATCAAGATGCAGAAATAATGCTCAAATAAATAAAAAAACATCACTATTGGATTCGTGGCATTGAATTACCCAAAAATAATTGTCTCCATGCTATGATTCAACTCTTTCACTCCTAGGCCCAAAGGAATTCCTATCTCAGTTTTCATGCCCTTTGCACCAACAATAATGACAACTTCCACCTCAAAGTTCATGCCAAATCATATAGTACAGTCGCATGCCCATTTTTCCCCTCCAAACTCTGGATGAAACATGTTTTTAAGTTTTAAGTGGGGTATATATGCCAAGTCACACCCCTTGGCACATTGGTTAGAGAGAAGTGTTAAATGCGTTGGTCTTGGCGGAGGTTCTGGGGTCGAACCCATTGGACTCTGTTTTCAGCAGTGGTTATAATATTTTTAGTCGTGGTTTAAACCTGTCACTAAGTTTAGCGTTCTTCCTATTAATGTCTCCAATGACTACATAGATTTGGTGTGGTTCACCAGATTTGGCGGACCTGCCAATTCTTTTTTTAAAACAAAATTTGTTCACAGGCTAACATTGGGCATTCTCAGGATGCCATGTGTTTCCCTCTGGTTGGGCCACGTGGCACCTATTGATTCTCCTGCCCACACACTGATGTGGCTTTCCCTGTCACCACCATACTAACACAAGGCACTTCTTGGGTGGTGCTGCGTGGCATCTCCTAAGGGTGTCATGTGGCACTTTCCTATTGGCCCATATGGACCCCCAAAAATTCCACTGGTGGGAGACGCATGGCAGCCTATGGCATTTCCACGTTGCATGTTGATGTCATCATACATACGATGATGTAACCCTGCCATGTCAGTTGTTGACATCAGCAGTATGAACGTTGATGTGTCCCATGTTGACTGGTCCTGGTTGACCGCATCTTTGACAACGAATATCTTTCAAACCGTAACTCTGTTTCATGAGTCGTTTGCGTCGTTAGAAATCTTGCAATACACTCTTCACAATCATGGCACTTTCACTGAGTTTTGGGAACTTTGAATATTTTCCCTTTCTCTATCTACTAGAGCCATTCTGAGCATTATGAGATGTCTCTGTGAGTTCTGAGTTATTCTTAGCCTTCTCTAGATCCTTTTTGGACCAATGGGTCACGTAACTGATTTCATGCTCATTCTATTTTCTAGGTTCGTAGCAAATTGCATGCCCTTCTTGCATAAGGACTCCCCCGAGTCATTCCTTACATGCATATGTACACACGAGGAATTCATCATTAGGGTCTACAATCTTCAAAATGGGTGCATGGGTTATAAGGTATTTCCGTTCTTGAAATCTTTCTTCACATTCTGATGTCTAAGTGAATTTAACCCCCTTTTTTTGAAGGGCAGTGATTGGGAAACCAATGTTGGAAAATCCTTTTATGAACCTTCTATAGTATCCTGCTAAGACCATAAAGGACCTGATATCAGATACATCATTTGGGGTAGGCCATTCCATGATAGATATGATCTTTTCAAGCTCTACTGCCACTCCTTCTTCAAAAATAACATGGCCTAATTAATGTACTTGCTTCTAGAAAAAGTCACACTTGCTAAACTTAGCATAGATATGAGGCTCTCTTAGTACTTGAAGCACTAATTTAAGATGTTCTTCATGCTCCTCTCCGTTATTCAAGTATATTAGGATATCATCAATTAAAACAATACAAGTTTGTCTAGGAATTTGTTGAGTACATTATTCATCAAGCACATAAAAGTGGTGGGGGCATTGGTTAGTCCAAATGGCCCCACCACAGATTCATGGTGACCATATATTGTCCTGAAGGTTGTTTTGTGGATGTCTTCATCCTTGATTTGGACTTGATGGTATCCATACCTTAAGTCAATCTTTGAGAAAATGGAAGCACCCCTGAGCCCTTAATTGGTCAAACAAGTCATCGATTCTTGGTAAGGGATAATTTTTTTTTATGGTTGTGTTAATGAGTTGTCTATAGTCTATGCATAGTCGGAGTGTGACATCTTTATTTTTCACAAACAAGACAGGTGCTCCCCGTGGAGACACGTTGGGTCATATGTATCCTTTTTCCATCATCTCCTTTAGTTGTAGGTTGAGCTCAACTATCTCTAGTGTACTCATCCTATAGGGCATTCTAGAAAATGGCACTGCTCCTGGTGCAAGTTCTATAGAGAAGTCATTGTCTCTTCTCGGAGGTAGACCCGGTACCTCTTCTAGAAATGAATCTTTATACTCTCTTAATATGGGGTGGTCCTCTAGGTTTGGTTTTTCATCCTCAACATATTCCAACACCTATATTTCATATAGAGGACATCCCTTTCTGCAATACTTTTTCATTTGAAGGGTTGATATTCGTTTCACTGAGACATGACTCTAAATCCCTTGGAGGTTTATTTTTATCCCTTCTTCATTTTCGCACTCCAAATTTTTATGGTAACAATCCAAATTGGTTTTATAAGTGGCTAACCAGTCCATACCAACCAACAAGTCATACAATCCTATGGGAAGTATGTTAAGGGTCGCTTGGGTAGGAAATCCATCCATAATGAATTGGCAAGCTAGTATGACCTCTTCTACTTTTCTTTTGGTTCCAGTGGATAGTTGTACCAATCATGGCTTAACATGTATAACTGGTTGTATTTTACACTTATCAACAGTCTGAGGGGCCACATAACTCAAATTAGAACCAGGCTCAATTAAAATAGAAACTAGATGGTTGGTGATCATACCTTCCATCTCCACCACTAAAGCTTGGTGGTTGTCTTGTTTATTATCCAAGGCTGCATAAATCCATGGCATGCTCCTAGCCACATCATTGACTGTGGTAGATTCTTAGATATTGTATACTCACCTATTGTTCTATTGTATGTGTGGACAATCCCTTAGTAGATTTTCTTCTCCACAACCCAAACATTTCAAGGGTTCTTTCTTTGGG
>ML809411.1:14497-25440 GCA_009831015.1 Picea engelmannii
AGATTCTTCCTGTACTTACCTTTAGCTTCTTCTTCCTCAGGTTCTGCAACCTCTTCCATAACATAATCTGATAAGTCATTTTCATCCAGAACAAGGGATATTATGTACTTCCATGCTCTGAAGTTATCAGGTCCCTCAAGTTTCTCATCAAGCTTAGTGCTTGACATCATCTTGTTCTTGTTATTGACTTCCTTCAAAAACTGAAATACTGTAGTCTCCTTCACAAATCTAATAACTCTCTGTAGAAATGGCATCTTTCAGGGAAGCTTTGATACAATGTTGAAAAACAGATGCATGTAGGTAAATTTAAAAATTTACAGGATACAACCAACATACCAATACATCTTGCATATATGAGGATCACTGAAAGTGAGACAATCACAGAGAGAACACAAGTATACCCTGGGAAACCCTCTTGAGGTAGAAAACCGAGCCAAAACTTCTCTTTAGATTCTTCAACAAAGTACAATACCAGTACAAGACTTTAGAGTAACTAGCTAGGACTCAGAGGGCTAAAACAATACCTTTGTTTCAACACTTACAAACTTCACAAATCGCTGAACTAACACTTATAGTAACAACTTGACAAACTCACCAAAAGATCACTGACTTTCCTTGTTGTAGCAGAGTTATGGCAGCTTTAACATAGTATTTGTAGCAGCCTTATATCAGGAAGGAACAACAAAAGACTTCAACAAGAATAGAGTGCTTGTATTAGCAGTATACTTCAACAACAAGCTGCCATATAACAGTAGAAGACTCCAGCAACTAGCAGCCATATACCAACAGAAAATTCCAGTAGATCTCAGTCATATACTAGCAAAAAATACTTTAGCAAATAGATGCCTTGCCTCAATAGAAGACTCCAACAAAACAAAGGTATGTAAATGTTAAGTGAATGCCCCTTTTTATAGGTTGGTTTGGCTGCCCTAAGCAACCCCCTAAGAATGTATAACAACTGCATAACAACTGTCATGCCTGCTCTCCTTTGGCTACCAAGATTCACCTCCTAAAGTTCCCAAGAGCCACCTCCTAAAGCTCCCAAGAGCCACCTCCAAATGCTCCCAAAGGTCACTTCCTTTGTCTCTTCTAGAGGCTGCCCTAAATTGTTGTCTTGGGATTGTATGACAGCTGTATAACAACAGTCATACCACCACCCTAAGCAACCCCCCTAAGCTGGCCACTCCAACCATCCTAAGTAGCCCTCTTAAGTAGCCTCCCTAAGGTATCCACTACAACCTCCCTAAGCAGCCCTCTTAGAGGTGCTATGAGGTTGACACATGGGATATGGTTGTCTTGGCATAATGTTGACACTTGTCATGTGTTTGATGCTTGACATAAAGTTAACACTATATCAAAGCTTTATTTACATGGTTAGTTACAATAGGGAAAATAGCTTCCAAAGCTATATAATTCAACACCTCGAAGCAAAGCCCTCCTCGAACTTTACATCCATGCCTCCGCTAGAATGATTAGACTTTCAAGCAACAATGATGAAACCCTCTAATTGCTGGTCCTTGACTCCGACAGTTGATCTTCTGCTGTAAACCCTCAAGGATCTCAATCAGAGACTTGATCTGATATGATGTGAAAATTTCCAAACCCTAGGTGACTGTTGTCCTATGCTTCTTTATTAAATAAATCAAATCTCGAATTTACTCAATAACATAAATAAAGTCTAAGCATGCATCAATCACACAAATGGCTGGAATATATAAACAACAGAAGCAAAATAACTTTTCAAGTACACAAGAATTTTTGTCCTTCAAATCAATTTATCATCAACGATCAAAACTTACAAGGATATGTCAAACTGAGGTTTTCAGCCTGCTGGACACCCAGATTTGCTTGTTGGTCCTCAGATCTGCTAGATCTATTTGTTGGTCACTCAGATCTGCACTAGATTTGCTTGCTGGACCTCAGATCTGCTAGATCTGTCTGCTGGTCACTCAGATCTGCACTAGATCTGTCTGTTGGTCCACATATCTGCTAGATTTGTCTGCTGGTCACTCATATCTGCACTAGATCTGCCTGCTCGACCTTAGATCTGCTAGATTGTCTAATGGTCGCTTAAATCTATACTAGATATGCCCGTTGGACCTCAGATTTGCTAGATCTGTTTGCTGGTCACTCAAATCTGCACTAGATCTGTCTGCTGGTCCTCAGATTTGCTAGAGTTTCATGTTGGTCATTAAGATCTGCACTAGATCTGCCGGCTGGACCTCAGATCTGCTAGATCTGTTTGCTGGTCACTTAGATTTGCACTAGATCTGCCTGTTGGACGTCTTTACCCTCTATCTTGATTTGCCTTTATTCTTTAGCTGAAACCCTAATCTACCAAAAACCTAATCTCACTTTGAGATCTACGGTTGAGATTAGTCTAAATCACTAATGCATAAAAAATGCACTTTGTTAGACTCAACAACTACTCAAAAGACTTTCACTTTATAAATAAAGTGGATTACAAAATAGATTTGACTTGGATGACTTCATGCACGTTTGACACAAAACCTGTGCGGAAATTCCTGTCCGAGCTACAAACATCAACATCATTGAGCTTGACTTGTGATTCCTGTGACACTGCATTGAGCAAGGTAGACCAAGTCTCCAATAAAGTACAATAAAGTGGGTGAGCAATCAATTAGATTAAGTCACCCGAAAGAAACAATGATAAAGTACAAAATAGAAAAGTACAAATATAATACATGTTTAGTATACTATGTCTCATCACAATCTGATAAGGAATTTTATTAGTTGTCAGGACACAAATTTTTGGGGAAGAAATCAGATGTTTTCATTATCCATCAAAAGATCTTTTAGTACACTCGTTGAGTTTGGTTGATAGTGGACAACTGTCACTTTGGTTAAGTAATCATTGTTAATTGATTTGCTTACTAATCGCTTATTACATTACATCTACTAACTGGTAGTTTATTACATTTCATTTTCTCATCAAGATGTCATAAATCCCCTCAAGAAAGCCCGTTTCAATTTACATTGGGCCATCATGATTGTGCCAATTGTTCAGAAAACTGTATCTTAAGCTAAGTAGCCGTGGTTCACGGTTGCAGGGAAGGGTGCAGGTACAGGGATGCCATTGGATAACCGTTACTTGGGCTAACTAATCATTGTTAACTAATTTGCATACTAATCACTTGTTACATTACATCTACTAACTATTAATTTATTACATTGCATTTTCTTATCACAACATCGTAAGGCCTCTCAAGAAAGTCTGTGTCAATTACATTGGGCCATCATGATTGTGCCAATTATATGGAAAACTGTATCTTAAGCTAAGTACCCAGGGTTTGTGGGTGCAGGGATGGGTGTAGGTATAAGGATGCCATTTTTGAAATTAGCGTGTGTGGGGGTTTGTGGGAGGTGCATCACATCTATTTTTTTCTGAGGAAACAATCTCACCCCTCCCTCACACACTTAAGCAAAGAATGGGGATGTTGGTACAATGCCAGCCCTCATAGAACTCTCCCTCTGGAATTTCCATATGGAAGGCGGATGAATCCCCAGCCACATAGACGGTTGGTAACCGCAAAGGACCTGATGAGATTTGACTGTGAGATCTCTGCATTAGCCCAAGAGCATCTAGCAATTGAGCTAACCCTTGGGGTTTTTCCCTTAATAAGCTTATAAACTTGGTGCATCACATATATGTATGTATGTATGTACTGTGTAAAGATTAAATTAAAAATTGTGTTTTAAAAAGCAGAACTAAATATTTTTTTATAAATATAAGACTTATTTTTCAAAAAAATAAGCAGAACTAAAATTATGTCAAATAATAAAAACTTCAAACATAAATCCTTTTGATTTGAACTGTAAAATCAAACTTGTTACCATTGAACAACAGTACTCTGCAATTTATAGAGCTGTACCAAAACTCGGGAGAAGGGTGCAAAGTTGTGGGAAGTAGGAATCTTGAGGAAAGTTAGTAGGTTTATAGTCAATATTTTGGCACTATACAACATAGGTTGCCAGGCAATAGAAAACACAAATTCGACCTTTCTAAGGCTATTGGACATAAAGTAGACATTAAATTTCTATATCAGCAGCTAGTTGGGCATGAAATATTCAAGTTATATTCTTAGGATAGCTTTTTGGGCAGATTCATATAGTATATCACATGGTATGGAAAATGCAAATCAGAGCTGGAACCATATTTTTGGGCATGTAGGATACAGATTAGACCATAAAAATGTGAATAAACTGGAATGAAATGAAGGCATACAAATCAGACTGTCAGATTGTTTAGCACCCAGGATGTCCCTCAAATTTTGTGGGGATGCCATTCAGTACCCGGGATGTGGGAAGTGTCTTCCAGGACAGGGAGAAGTGACACCAGAAGGTGGAGACAGAGGGACACGATTCCCGAGGCCAGGGACATGTCCCCTGAAAACAATATCTTAAGTCATAAATGCATTCTTTGGTGTATTTTGACCATTTTTAGTTCAGGTTCTTCCCATTCAATGTCATCCCCAGAACCTTATTTACAGGGTTTCGTTTTTAGGGTTTCATCATTAGTTGGTCTATTGTTGTCCTTAGGTCCTTTCTCTTCCAAACTTTCTCCCTCTTACCACCATTCTGATCTGTCTTGTTTAGTCTATAACAGTAGGACGATGAAGTCACCCAGGATTTGCAATTCTGTTTTAATTTGAAAGTGTCAGAGAAGTAAAAGAATGATAAAGAAATTGATAAATAGTAGGCAAGGTGTCGGATTCTTATGGTTCTCTCTCCAATGCTTGGGTGGTCTACATGAATGCTGGTTTTCCAAGGCAGTTTCTGAGAGGCACTGCTATCTTTCAAACAGTTATTGACATAATCTACTTTGGTATGGGCTTAGATGCTGAAAGCATTCATCTTTTCTAGTTTTCATTGATTAATGATATGGTGTGGTCATTGACTTAATTGGCTGTCCATTTCTGCTGGGGAATATGTATGTTTATATGTTTTTTTGGTTCTGATGTGGTTCTGTATATCTGTGGACCATTTCTACAGTATTTCAAATCCTTGAATCCTGTATCCAAACTTTGTTTCTTCATTAGAATTATTGAGACTGAAAGGGTGTCAAATGGCAAAGTTATCTTCTTTGCATCCCAAATGAAACTTTTCTCTCCAAGGTTTTGATGATGTCTTTTGCATACAGTTAGTTTATTGAGAGTAAAATTGACCAAGAAAAACTGACCGCATTTAATACACAGGTGACTCTGAAGTTATTTATATGGATGGTGTACCTGGGAATGCTTTTTAAACTGTCCCGTGGTCTTCTCCATATTATTTTCATCCTCTTGTTTGAACTCCATGGTAAACCAATTCTATACAAGATCTCTTGTAGACACTGGAAAGTGGTTTCCAAAATCCCACAATTATTAAATCCCATAAAAAGCTCAGACAGTAGCAGATACATATTTTTTGGTCGCTGCAAAAAGATGATTCTATAGCAGATGAAAACTGTATCTTGATTTTCTTCCTAAATTTTGAAGGTTGGCTTTTCTTTCTGGCTCTGCAGGTTGGATGGTGGGCTGGTTTGGCAGAGGGTGCAAATGATCCATATGGCAGAATCATCCATATTGGTTCTCAACATGGGAGATTTGTTGCCAAGAGTTACAATGCAAGGTACTTCTTGCATGGGTGATCTTTTGTAAATGCATATATTTTTTAATTGAAGTTGGAGTCATTGAACTTTTTGTTGCTCTTAACCAGGCAGCTGGCTGCAGGAGCACCTGGCATTCCTTTGTTTGAAATTTTCGTAATGAAAGACAGTGACCAGAAATWCAAGGAGCAGGTAACTCTAGGCACAGAGATGGTTTCAAATCRGTCAGCTGCTGTGTCCAGTCACCCAGTGTACTGATGGAACATATGCAGTCTTTTATGCCCCTCTAAGAGAAGATATAACTTGTGATATGTTTGCAGGTWGTCTACTTGCAGCGGAATGGACAATCTGCAGATGCTTCCTTTTCAGTATCACCTAAAGCTACTGAAGAATCAGAAACTGACACAGAGAAAAATGATGATGSAGATGTGGGAGATGAGGGATTGCGGCGAGTTCTTAAATTTCTTAAAGCTGGGATGCCGGGCCTAAAATTCAAGGTCTTGAAAGTTGTGACTCCAGAGCGGGCAAACACAGATATAATCTCAGGGGTTTTTGAGCAGTTAATCCAGGATGTCAATAAAGAGAAGGATGAGGAAACTACCAGTGAAGATAAAACGGGAGGTGATCTACACAATGATAAAGTAACTGTAGGAGGCAATAGTGATTTTATGCAGCTTATTGAAATTGCTGCTGCGAAAGTTGCAATTGGTACTCTTTTACAGAGTATTGCAGAAGATGCACCTCCGAGCCTTCCTGTACGTGTGCCAGCCAAAATAGAGAAAAGAGGTCGTGATTCCTTTTGTTTTCACATTAAGGATGATGGCTCCCGACAATCAGTGAGAGGAAAGCAAATGATGCCTGCTTGGAAAGTTGCAACAATTGCAAATCAGACATCAACTGATCCCATGTCTCCTGATGTTCCAAAGGTCCCCTGGTTCATGAAAAGGGTTTCTGTAAAGGTGAGACTTTCAATGTAATTGGAGACACATCCCAATCATTAGCATAATCTGTTTTTTCAGCATTTTACCTAACAGTGGTGCAAGGTTCTGTTAGTTTCAAAAGAAAGCATTCTCTCAAGGGAGTTTTATAGTGTCTTCTGAACTCCTGTGCTGTGGCTTAATACAACAATGAAAAGGATGTATATTTCGTTTAAGTTCTTAACAACTGATTGTAGTTGAGTGTACTGTGTATGAGGACAGTGTCAGACCACTATGATTCAATAGTAAAGTATACTGTGACTTTATGGAAGACAATCACTCTCATACATACAGCTACTTTTCAATGAAATAGTCATATCTTTAATATTCACAAAGTTGGTGATGTACTACAACATTCTGCCATGTAAATGCCTCAGGATAGTAAGTTCAGATTTTCTACTATGGTGCATTAACATAGCTTTGACAGAAATTGAACTGATTATTAAGGCCTATCTTAGGGAGATTATAGATGAGAAATTAGGTTAGGCTATCAAATGAATGATGGATGAATAAATGAGCTTTACATTCCATTAGACCAATTCATATTGAACTTTGAAATATAGTTTTTTTTTCAATGAATACCTCGTGGGGAAACCCAAGGGACACTTTCCCACATTCGTGGATGGCATCCTTAGTAAACCTATTGGTGTAGACTAGTGCGCCTAAACCAGGGGGGTTCAAATTGAGCACCTGCTGCCACAGAACTAGCCAAATGCCTAGCAACATTTGCGACCACTGGTTGAGCCAATCCCCAGTGATTTAAATACTGTTAATAGTTAGTATGTTGGTTTTGACAGCTTCCAGGAAATGCTTGGAATTAATGAGTCCAAGATAAGCTGGAGTGTACTTTAATTATCAACCAAGGATAGTAGATTAAACTATTTGTGCATTTTATGGAGCTTTCAGTTCTTGGTTCTTTTTATCGATTTAATTGTTTCAGAGGTTCTTTTGTTGTTTTCAATCCATTAAGTCCTATGTTCATATTTTAACATTAAAATTTTAAAGTAAATGATGCTGATGAATCAGTCTACAGTGCTTTGCTGCAGAAGTAAAATTGTTGGAAATGAAAAGCAAGGGATAAAAATTAACTATGCACACCAGCCAAGAGATGAAATTGCAGAGGTAAAACTAACTAGTCACACAAACTGAAATAGAACTTGAGGAAAGGAAACTACCTAACCACACCAGCAGAAATTGAAATTGCAGAAACAAAACTAATTTAATCATACCAACATAAATTGAAATTGCAGAAATAAAACTTGAGATTTGCAGAAGTGAAATGAGATTGCAGTAATGCTATAGCAAATTGTAACTAGCATGGATCATTCAGTGGCATGCTACAAGAGTGGGCCCTTGCTCTGCAGCCTTGTTGAGTGATGTCTGTAACTTAACTCAGTAAATGAAACAGAGACTTAGAAACAAAAGCATCAGATCAGTTTTCTTTTATTCAAAATCCAGACGAACCCCAATGGTTCTTTTTTTCGTTCGCTTATACAAATTCCTTCAAAGATGTTCTTGGCTATTGCCCTAATTTTCTGGAAAATTAACTATCAAACTGTTTCCCTCTCTTTTTTGATGATCTTCTTTACAACAAGATCAGGGAAATGTGTAGTAATTATCTCCTCAAAAGGTGGTTGCGATCCAACCACTCCTCTTGAAAGTTCAAGGTTCCCAAAGTCATGGTTAGATCCTACAATTATGCTACTGCGGTCCAAGATGCCCGCATGTGCCCTAAAATATCCAACCACAAACTCAGCAGCAATCTTGATCTTGTTAGCGCGGAATGGAACTTTGCAACAACTTATCCATATGCTACTGAGAGAGTCATCAACATGCTACAGGATAGTGAAATCTGTTAAATTATGAGCTTGATTTCTTATGCGGATTATTTCTTTATTTTCTTCAACACTTTGATTCCAGCTTAATACATTTCAACAATATAGAATCATAACTGAATAACAATAATCATGTAGATACGCTAGCATGCACATCAACAACACATATGCCCTGGGGAAACCCTGTACATGGAGAAAACCCCAGCAAACGATATTCCTTTATGCATTAATAATGTAAGTTCACTTACAAATATCCACCATGAATACTCTGCTCTTAAAGAGCTTGCCAAGTTGACTCTGACCTGACTGTGTAACTAAGAGACCTCGCTGATATCTAAACTTCTGTTACAGGCCAGCACTGAAGATGTATCCGAGTTGCCTTCAAAGACTGAGATACACTGCCTCTTATGGACTGATATATCAGCTCTGATATGGGCTGTTATTGCTGCCTCTATTTGCTTGAAACCTGCCTCTGTTTAACACTGATAAAGCTGCCTTTAATGGACTGATATGTGCCTCTGTTTAGCACTGGTAGCAGCCTCTATAGGACTGATACGTGCCTCTGTTTAGCACTTGTAGTGCTGCCGTTATAGGACTGATACGTGCCTCTGTTTAGCACTTGTATTGCTGCCTCTATAGAACTGATACGTGCCTCTTTTTAGCACTTGTATCGCTGCCTCTATAGCTCCACCCTTACCCTGCATAACAACTGTAGAGAAGAGAGGGGTCGACCTCTGCTTGTAAAGGAGTGAAAAGGAGAAGAGGAGAGGGTTCGAATTAGAGGTATGAAAGCATGCTTGACATAACTGAGCTTCACACTTTAGTTCGAAAATAGAACTAGACTTGAGACTTTAGTTACAACTCGCCCTTGACTTGGCATGCATGCTTACTAACTTAGCATGCACATGTCATGCATGCATGCAACATGCAACTAGACATGCATGCAACATGCAACATGCAACAACTTGACAACTTTGACTTTGACCTAGACATGCAACTTTGACTTCTACAACTCGACTCTTTTCATGGCAATTCAAAATTCTCTTCATGGTGGATAATGTTACACGTGCCAACGCACTAGATCAATACATTTATATCATTTGCAATAGTAGGAATATCGTTTGTTTCTAGCTAATAGGAATTTTATATTCAACCTAACTTTTGCTAGATGCCTTGACTTTTGCTCATGGCTCACAAGGCTTGACTAGGCTCACAGAGGTTGTACGTTCCCCTTGACTTTTGCACTAGTTTTTCTATGCTCACAGAGGTTGTACGTTCCCCCTGAGTTTTGCACTATACTGTCAATGCTCACAGAGGTTGTACGTTCCCCCTGACTTTTGCATTAGACTTACATAGCATCTCGTTCGTCATGACTTTTGGTTTGACTCACAGAGGTTGTATGTTCCCCCTGGCTTTTGTCAATACCTCACAAGACTGGTTGATTATCCAAATCTCCCTGGCTAGCCTCAGGTTGGCCCATATGGCCTCTCATTGGAGAATGGCAAATTTAGCACCCCTCTCAGCGAGGGAGTCATTCTCAGCCACACCAAGCTTGCCTCTTAGCTGCACAAAGTGTCTCGAGGTCAGAGGCTTGGTCGGGATATCAGCTACCTCCTTGCTCGCGGCTATGTACTTTAACTTTACAGTTTTTCTCTGGACCAAGTCTCGGATGTAGTGGTACTTCATGTCAATATGTTTTGACCTGTCGTGAAATACCGGGTTCTCTGTCAGTTTTATGCAACTTTGATTGTTACATTGAACCACCGTCGTCTCAAGCTTGTCACCAAACAACCCATAAACCAATTTTCTGAGCCATACTGCTTCCTTGCTAGCATCACTTGTTGCAATGAATTCGGCCTTTGCTGTACTTTGTACAATGGATCCTTGTTTTGGGCTTGACCAAAAGATCATAGCGGATCCTAAACTGAAGCAGTATCCGAAAGTATTCTTTTGATCCAGTGGGCTTCTTGCCCAGTCAACATCTGCATACCCATGCAGAAATAGACCACCACTGGATGTATATTTTAGACCATAAGTAATGGTCCCTCTGAGATATCTCAAGATGTGCTTTGCTGCCACCCAATGTCTCTGTCTCGATTCAACCATGAACTGACTCATTGCAATCACTGCATACCATATATCTGGCCTGGTGTGGATCATGTACATCAATGATCCAATCAGTTGCCAATACATGGTGGGATCCACCAAATCTGAACCGGAATCAGAATCATGCAGCTTCCTTAGGTTGGTAACTATCGGAGTAGACATGGATTTGCAATCCATCATACCAAACCTCTCTAGTACATCCTGTTGAAATAATGTAACTGCAAAAAGTATTCTTATTATTATTTGATATATTATGCATTGGATCAATCCCCATTGTGGATTGATCATGTCGGCTATTGTAATAGGACGAAATCCCCTTTTGCGGATTGGTCAAATGTTAATTATAATAGGCAGAATAAGAAGTCGGCCCCAACAGATATTAAAGAGGCCCCAGAATGTAATTAAGGTGGTTATAAC
>ML809411.1:25540-39967 GCA_009831015.1 Picea engelmannii
ATTATTCATTGGATCAATCCCCATTGTGGATTGATCATGTCGGCTATTGTAATAGGACCAAATCCCCTTTTGCGGATTGGTCAAATGTTAATTATAATAGGCAGAATAAGAAGTCGGCCCCAACAGATATTAAAGAGGCCCCAATGTAATTAAGGTGGTTATAACCACCTAGTGGGAGAAGTCGACCCTGCCAGTGAAGAGACACTTCACACGTGCAAGTCTAATATAAATAAGGAGGCTAGCGCCTCACTTAGACACACAACTCACTTGCTCATTGAGAGACAAGTGTCGGATCTGTAGTTAGAGAAGAAGGAGAGAGAGTGGTGCATCTTTGGGAGAGGATTTTCTGTATTAGTTTAAGAGATCTCTTGGCATTGTATTGGCTATCTATATTAAGGAAGTTTTGCTAGGTTTTCTTCTCCTAGAGGGTTTCCCAGGATAAATGCCGTGTCTCTTGTGATTGTGTATTTCTCAGTGATCTTGGATTATGCTATTGTTATCTAATGAAATGCAAACAACTATAATAATGGTTTAATCATTAACACATCCACTGTGTATTTTCCTTGTGCCAGAAATATCTTGCCTTGTCTTTGCTACAGTTCCAATCCTAGGAAGTAATGCATCAAGCCTAAGTCTTTCATCTCTAATTCTGAGATTAACTCCCTCTTACACCAGGCTATTAGCTCTTCATCTCCTGTTAGAAAGAGATCATCAACATACAAGATTAGTATAACAGGTTGGTTCCCTCTTACCTTGAAGTACAAATTTGCATCAACATCACTTTTCTGAAAGCCCAGGCTTTTAAGAAAGCCATCAATCCTGTCATACCAAACTCTGGGAGCCTACTTAAGACCATGCAAGGCCTTCCTTAGCTTGCATACATGAGTGCCTTTGTTATGCAGTACAAAACCATCTAGTTGTTCCACAAAGACCTCCTGTTCAATCTTTCCATTCAAGAATGTTGTTTTTCCATAATAGTTCGATTGGAGGTATACCTGGCTACAGGGGCAAAAGTCTCTTTGTAGTCGATTCCTTCTTTCTGAGTGAAGCCTCTGGCTACAAATCTTGCTTTGAACTTTTCCACACTCCCATCAATTGCATGTTTGAGCTTATAAATCCATTTGGAAGAGACCACTGATTTGTCCTTTGGCGTCGGCACAATGTCCTAAACATTGTTCTTTAGAATTGACCTGTATTCCTCAAGCATGGCATCCCTCCATACTTGTAATTTATCTGCTTCTTCAAATGAAGAAAGTTCGACATCACTGATGCTGCTCATCAGTGCAACATAGCCTCGAAACCTGTGAGGCCTCTTACTTTCCCTGAAAGTTCTTTTGGGAGCAGCTATCTTTTTTGCTTCCTGCACTGTTTCTTTAAGCCACCTTAGTTTCCTTTTGGCTGGAGGTTATTCAAGAGTTCTTTCTAACTCTTCAGCAGGTTCTAGGGGCTCATCACTTGGCCCTTCATGAGGTTCCTCCCTCTGACCATCTGACTCTTCATTTTCAGAAGAGGGTGAAACTGGCTGATCTGCTTCTGATTCCTGTTGAAGCTCTCTGGATTTCTTGAATGCGGCTTCCTCATGGAAAGTTACATCTCTGCTTACCTCTATTTACGTCTGGCCTGGTACATATATCCTGTAAGCCTTGGAGTTCTCACTGTACCCCACAAAAACCCCTTTCTTTCCTGAGGGTTCCATCTTTGTCCTGTTTTCCTTAGGGACATGAATATACACTGAACACCCAAATATCTTTAGATGTCCAACTTCATGTTTCATCCCTGAGAATACCTCTTCATGAGTCTTGTCCTTCAAGATAGCATGTGGACACCTGTTCTGAATATACACGGTAGTGGAGGTAGCTTCTGCTCATAAAAAATTTGACAGATCCTGGTCAAACATCATGGCTTTCGCTGCCTCACAAATTGTCCTGTTTTTCCTCTCAACAACACCATTTTGTTGAGGGTTATATGGCACAATCAAATGTCTCTTGATTCCTGCTTTCTTGCAGAAATCCTCAAATTGGAGAGATTCAAACTGTCCTCCATTATCTGTTTTAGGGGTTCTGATGTGTTTCCCTGTCTGCTTTTCAATAAAGGCTTTATACTCTCTGAATTTATCAAATGTGTCACTTTTAGCTTTAAGGAAATATATTCAACATTTTTCTTGAGTAATCATCAATAAAAATGACATAATACAAACAACCACTGAGTGAGGGAGATGACATGGGACCACATACATCAGCATTAACTAGATCCAAGATTCGCCGAGCTCTACTGTTACTACTAGGAAATGCTTTCTTTATATTTTTACATAGCATGCATCCTGTACAAATTTCATTTTTACTAAGAGAAATAAAGGGCATGCCACATACCATGTTCTACAGATCTGCAAGTGCTTTGTAATGAAGATGTCCAAGTCTTTTGAGCCACAACTCGCTGGAGCTAGTCGCACCATGAGCCAATGCTTGAACTAACTGTCCTATCACGACATATACTCCACCTCTGCAAGTCCCAATGAGTTTTGCTGTAGTCAAGTGGCTATCTTTAGCCCACGGTAGTGCTTTCCTGTCCTTGAAGATCACCCAATATCCCTTGTCCTCAAGGGTTGCAATTGATAGAAGATTCTTCTTGAGCCCTGGAACATATAATACTTCATCAACATAAAGCGTAGCCCCAGATTCCAAAACGAAGGAGATAGAGCCTACTCCCTCTATCTTGTAACATTTGTTGTCCCGAAGCTCAACCTTTGGTGTTTGACTTCCTCTCAGAGCCTTTCTGGAAAGTGACTTTCTTCTTTCCCTTGAATCTTGATGCTAATGTTGAATGCTCTTCTTTGGTTGGCTCACTTCTGGTAGTAGTGTGACACTCCTCCTGGAGGTAATCATGCCATAACCTCTCAAACATGGGCTGAATCTCTCTCCCACTTACACTGGATAAGAAGGTCTCCCATGAAGAAGGAAGACCATCAAATATGGCATGCACTATGTCATCATCGTCCATTGTGATCCCTGTGACCAAAATATGATCTCTAATCTGGGCTATCTTGGAACAGAAAGATGCTATTGATTCACCTTTCTCCATCTTCAAATACTTAAGCTTGTGCTTAAGTGTCCTCTTCTGACTTGGAGTTCGTTTCTCATACAGATTCACCAAGGTATCCATACAGTCCTTGGCAGTCATTAACGAAGTCATTGCTGCCATTATACTGTCTTTGACTGAATCAAAGTGATTCTCTTAGCCTTTACTTGACTCTTCCTGAAAGCTGTTCTTTTTGCATTAGTGGTGGGTTCCTCCACCACTGTGGTCACATACTGCTCAAGATCACGCTCCTGCAAGATATTTGTTTTCCGGAGCTTCCACACATTGAAGTTGGCAGCTCCTTTGAGGCTATCCTCGGCGCTGACTAAAATGGAGGATGCCATGGACCTCACTCTGGAAACTTAATCAAACTCCATTGGATCTATGTGTATTTGCTGCTGCACTTCAACAAGCTTATCACACCCTAAGCTCTGATACCATGTTAAACTATGAGCTTGATTTCTTATGCGGATTATTTCTTTATTTTCTTCGACACTTTGATTCCAGCTTAATACATTTCAACAATATAGAATCATAAATGAATAGCAATAATCATGTAGATACGCTAGCATGCACATCATCAACACATATACCCTGGGGAAACCTTGTACAGGGAGAAAACCCCAACAAACGATATTCCTTTATTGCATTAATAAAACAAGTTCCCTTACAAATATCCACCATGAATACTCTGCTCTTAAAGAGCTTTCCAAGTTGACTCTGACCTGACTATGTAACTAAGAGACCTTGCCGATATCTAAACTTCTGTTATAGGCCAGCATTGAAGATGCATCCGAGTTGCCTTCAAAGACTGAGATACGCTGCCTCTTATGGACTGATATATCAACTCTGGTATGGGCTGTTATTGCTGCCTCTATTTGACTGATACGTGCCTCTGTTTAACACTGATAAAGCTGCCTTTAATGGACTGATATGTGTAGATTTTCCGAGGTCCTATGAGGCTTCCATCTAAGGTCTGTCCTTGACCTTAGTATGGCTCTAAGTTTCAATTGTGTGGCTGTCTTTTCTTGCTGTTTTTAGGACAACAAACAGTCACCAAACTTTCTGCTCAATATTTGATGGTTAAGTGGTCTTTTAAGGTGCCCTTGCAAGTGTTTTCTTTACTCAATGCTAGCACATGCAATATACATTAAAACACATAACACTACCTCTAGATCTTGAACTTTAAAATGCTGATCTACACTTCTAAGAATGCATAAATTTGACACAGATTTTTGGTCAACATGACCCTGGAAAACCCCCCCCATGGGGAAAACCAGTTTGGAGCAGATATATATAGAAGGCTTCAAAGCAAAATGTACAACACAAGAAACATATACAAGTGAACCTGGTACAATAGCAACCACTCTCGGATGCCTTGGAGTTACTGGAAGACTTTCCCACAGGCCTTGTGAAGTAAGGCACCCCTTGCCTTGGTGAGCCTTTCTTCCTCTTGCTTGCTTTGTCTTAATCCTGATCCTTTGCTTTGCCTTGCCTTTGCTCTTGCTTTCCTTTGAACTCTTGCTTGCCTTTGGCTTTGTAGCAGTCTTCTCCTCTCAAGAAAACCTCCCACATGAAGATGGTGCGCCCCTCTCCTCAAGTGCACCCCGTCCTCACACAAAACTCATATGTAGCTCCCTCTCCTTCGCCCTCTACTCCCTAGAGTGTGCCTAAGCTAGTGAAGTGAAACTTTCCATGAAGCAGGAGTCTTCCATAAGATAGAAGGATGCTCCCTCTCTCAAGAATGTGCCCTCCTCCTCTCAAATGTGCCCCTACTCAAGAAATTACTCAACACAAGAATGAATCCTCCCTTGCTATGCACCCTCCATCTCCTATCAAGAAATCCTCTCCTCAACAAGATGGAATCAACCACAAGGAGCGCCCTCCACCACTAGATGCGCCTATTCTCCTCCAGATGCGTGCCTCCCCTAGTAAATGTGCCCCTCTCCATGTAGTATGCACCCTCACAAGGATGGTAGCTAAACCTCCATGGATAACCTCTCCATGCAAGCTCAACCCAAGCAATGCTTCCTCCTCAAACCCTCATACAAGTGCACCCTCTTCTCCTTGAGAAATGTGCCCAAGCTCTCCTCCTCTTCTCCTCTTCTCACAAGTGAAGAATGAATCTCATAAATGCACTATACACTCCTTTAGCCTCCTTTGGCCAAGCCCTAAAAGATCAATGGCCTAGATCCAATTTAGCCAAGTCTAATCAATGGGTGAGATCTAATCCAAAAATCTCACGAAGGAAACCTACTTTCCTTAGTTGCTTTATGTCTATTAATTCACCCACTTTGTGAATTAATTGTCACTTTATGACTTAAGTGACATATTTCACTTTTGACCTAAATCTCCTAAGTCAAAGTGAAATTAGAATCCTAAAGTAAAGTACAAGGGTAATAGTCTCTCCCATTGTGTTTAGAGACTCATAAACACATGGGGACCACTTTCCAAGGTACCCAAATCTCAACAATATGTGCCTCCGTTTAGCACTGGTATTGCAGCCTCTATAGGACTGATATGTGCCTCTGTTTAGCACTGGTATTGCGGCCTCTATAGGACTGATACATGCCTTTGTTTAGCACTTGTATTGCTGCCTCTATAACACTGATATGTGCCTCTGTTTAGCACTTGTATTGCTGCCTCTATAGCTTCACCCTTACCCTGCATAACAACTGTAGAGAAGAGAGGGGCAACCTCTGCTTATAAAGGTGTAAAAAGGAGAAGAGGCGAGGGTTCGAATTAGAGGTATGAAAGCATGTTTGACATAACTCTGCTTCACACTTTAGTTCGAAAATAGAACTAGACTTGAGACTTCAGTTACAACTCACCCTTGACTTGGCATGCATGCGTACTAACTTAGCATGCACATGTCATACATGCATGCAACATGCAACTAGACATGCATGCATGCAACATGCGACAACTTGACAACTTTGAATTGGACCTAGACATGCAACTTTGACTTCTACAACTCGACTCTTTTCATGGAAATTCAAAATTCTTTTCATGGTGGATAATGTTACACGTGCCAATGCACTAGATCAATACATTTATATCATTTGCAATATTAGGAATATCTTTTGTTTCTAACTCATAGGAATTTTATATTCAACCTAACTTTTGCTAGATGCCTTGACTTTTGCTCATGGATCACAAGGCTTGACTAGGCTCACAGAGGTTGTACGTTCCCCTTGACTTTTGCACTAGTTTGTCTATGCTTACAGAGGTTGTACGTTCCCCCCGACTTTTGCACTAGACTGTCTATGATCACAGAGGTTGTACGTTCCCCCTGACTTTTGCATTAGACTTACATAGCATCTCCTTTGTCCTGACTTTTGGTTCGACTCACAAAGGTTGTACATTCCCCCTGGCTTTTGTCAATACCTCACAAGATTGGTTGATTCTCTAAATCTCCCTGGCTAGCCTCAGGGTGTCCCATATGGCCTCTCATTGGAGAATGACTGTCAATGCTGCCAAATTTAACAAAATCTGCTTTGAATTCTTCAAGCTCCAATAAGTACTGCAAAAATGGACATTGGCTTCAACCTGTGGGTTGCCACAAAACTACTAACAATCTTCCAAACATGAATTCATGCAATCTGTTATTAATTTGAACAAATCTTATCTATTAATCATAAAAACCAACCATTAATGTGTGCTTTCTTAAGGATGATGGATATGTATGAGAAATGGTCAAAAACTAATAAAGAAGGGATGTTCAGGCAATCAACTGGGGCAATTAATGGCACAAATAGATGAGCTTTTCTTGTCTATGAAAGAGTGTTGAATGATGGCTACAACATTGTAAGCTTGATCACTAATAGGTTGATGGGGAGAGATGGAGTGGTTCAGAGAGGTAGAGGTGGAAAAGGGCTGTGCAGTGCAGGAGATGAAGAGCTAGTGGACAATTCGGTGGATCCATTTGAAGGCTCGGGGCCAAACTACATTTTTCCAAGATATGGTGCTTCCTCTTTGAGAGATCACTCCGGTAAGTCTTTTTCTTTGACATGTAGGTTTTCTTTAGAAATAAACTTTGGCATAGGGTTTGATGGAAACCTTGACTTCATACCTTCATTCAATGGATTGACGAGAACCAAAGATCCCTCTTTGGCCAAGGGCGAGGGGATTATGCAGTTCTTCTTCATAGGATCTTCAATATTTCCAAAAGGCCAAAGTGGGGGTGCCACATTAAAAAGCCAAGACCAAAGTGCTATTTTGCCTTTTTGTGGAGGTCGTTTGGATGTGATAGGGAGCCATCACGTATTTTAGAGGTATCCTCTCCCCATGTGCAGAGTCATTGGTCAATGTGCACCCGTAAGGCTGGGTGAAGTTATTCACCTTATCAGAACTTGAGAGCTACCAAACCAATATAGTTTACAACAAACACCAGAAGTCTAGTCATTGAAACTTATGTTTGTGGAGCTTTGTGGTGATTGACTAGTAAAAAGATCAAAGCCTGAGCTGATTCCCTCTAGCGAAGTGACAACTGTAAAGGGGTTGGAGGAGAATAGGGCACCAAAAAGAACATCTCGGGTTCTTAAACATAGTGAGAGGCCTTGGCTGGTCGTGGGGGAGGGAGTCATGTTCTAGGAGGTTATTCATTATCAACGATTGGTCTTGCTAGGAAAATTTCACAAGAGGTTTATTTTTGAAGGCTCCTTGAGGCACTTGGTGGAAAAGAATCGGTCAATGGTGGTGGTTTATGTCCCTTATTTCCATGTTCTTTCCAAAGGATGTATAACTTTCCTGTTTTAGTAGGAGAAAGACATGGAAGTCATCAAATTGAGGCATTGGTTTTGGAGTAATACTTACCTTGCATTACAGAGTTGGGAACCTGGTTTTGACCCAAATAAGGAGGTTGTGACATCACAAGCCTTGTCGGTTAAACTTTCGGGACTGGTAATTGAAATATGGAAGGAACAAATTTTGCTGGACATCAACAATACTCAGTGTTACCCCCCCATGCCTAGGGGTGACTAGAGGAGATTATATCTTGTGGCCCGCAATGGAGAACATGATCCCGACCATGATGATGATCAACATGTCCACAGATGACAGCCCAACAGCCCCCCCTAGTCACCTTTGCAACTACAGGTCAACCGAGGCTCATCACATTTAAGCAACCTAGAGTATGGGAGATGGTAAGCCATCGTCACCATGAGGTATGTTAGTCCTTTCATGCAAAGTGTTGTTCTTAATTTATTGGGCATGTGGATGAGGATCTTTGGTTGAAGTTGGATAATGGAAAACTAGTTTGGGAAATTGTGTCAATTTTCTTGTTTCACCTTGGTGGTTAGCTTCTGTGCCTTCGTCCTGTGTTGTCACCACCCCAAGGAAAAAGGGGTACTAGTGTGGGGCCTATTATCCCCCAGTTTTAGGGATAACTAGGAGATTATGTCTCGAGGCCCACAGGTCCTAGACATGGAGTACCGAGAGCCAGATTGACTTGAGCATGGCCCTAGAGGCCCTATCTTTTCTCCCTTTCAACGCCTCCACTTTGTCAGCAGCAACAACAACATCCATCTCCTTCAGCTTGGTCCTGTATCAGAGATGGTTCTTGCTCCATGAGGTAATGAGTCCGGGTATCATGGTATGTGTCACTCTGATCCTCCAAACCTTTGAATATGTGAATTTGATTCCTTTTGTTTCTAACAAATGCTTGGATCTTATACTTGTCCACTTGACCATGTCTGGGGGGAATGACAGGATGCCCTAGCAAGCTTATGCCCATAGGTTTTGAGTTGCCACTGGGGGGATTTTTGAAAAGTCATTGTCCGTACCCGTCATACATACCATTTTCCATCTTATTTCCCGCTCATCCATCCCACTACGTTGGTCTGGGCATAGGGTTGGCCAATTATTTAGAGGTTGTACCCTACCCTGTGGGAAAAATGGGCTAAAAATCCTGGGGGGTAAAAGTAGATGACAATAAAAGCCTAAGAATAAAACCTCGAGATGCTTCGCCCAGAGATCCCCGAGAAAGCAATAAAAAGCTTCTCAGCAAGAAACAAAGGGACTCGTAAAGATAATGAAACAAGACCTAGTTGAGGGATAGGGGGTCTCATCACGAGCCAACCGATTAGGTCCATGAGCATCCAGCGGTATGACACTACCAATTTCTAGTCACCACGCCAGGGTAGTGGCTCTTGGTGGCATAGCCAAGAGAAAGGGGGTCTCATCACGAGCCAGCCTTGTCATTTCCGTGAAATGCTTGTGACTAACATTGCCACCACTGGTCACCAGGCCAGGGCAGTGTCCCCTGACTAGCTTCTTGAAAGAAAAAGAATAAGATAAAAGGCATGAATGGGCTTGGAAACATTTGCATCCATGATAGGTGCAACTCACCCTCTATAGAGGCACCCACCGGTGATCCATCCATGCTATCACTGCACCCTTTGCCCAGGCATCCCCATCCACCTTACCCACTTACATGACTTGGATTTAATCTTTTTTAGAAACATCACTCTTCCAATGGACACTAGCCCAATAGGACGCCCTGTCACTTCCTCCAAACTTGCATTGCAGACTTGTATAATGTCTTTGAGCACTTGACTGGGGTAAAAGGGGTTTATTGCACATGTTTAATAATATTGATGATTAATCATTAGATGTGATTGACATTGCTATGATCCCTATGACTTATGATCCCATGGAGGGCGTATTTGTTGATTTGCAGGATCATGCCCAACGGACAGGTACCACATTGCACAGGTACACATGGGGAGATGATTAGTTCGGACCGCCATGGGGCTGAAGAGGCGACCTGATGGATTCTGAGACCCCAGCAGGGGGCAGAGATAGGGCAAAGTGTTTGCACCAGGGAAGAGCAGAAGGATCCACCAGAGGCAGCTGAGTAGACCTGTACGTAGGGGGGGCTGTGCCTTCTCCATTGGAACGTTGGCCTTGGAAGGCCCATGACGTCACCTAGGAGGCCCATGACGTCATCCTTGCTTCATGGACGTTTTGGCAGACATACAGGGTTGTTTGGCACATGTGGTAGGTTAGAGAAGCCCAAGGAGGGCTAACTTTTTTCTCCAGGAGGCTGCATTTGCCCTAGAAAGGGATAACGTCACCCTAGAAGGGGCATGACGTCTTGGTTTTGCTTGATTAGGGTTTAGTTTATAACATTTTAATGTAAAACAATACTATTTGGTATTTTGGCCTTGTCGGTCTTTTAATGACCTAAAATTTAATTAAGGTCATTGCTACTGTATAAATTGAGGGTTTTAACTCATATTATGATCATCTTTCACTCACTTATTAGTGAGGTCTGAAATTTGCGCCCTATCTTAGGGTTTTGGCTGAAATTGTGAGGCACACTTGTTGAAGGAAGACATTTTTGGACTATTTTGGCATTTCTTCTTGGCAGAAGGTTTACAACTAGGGTTTTACTACTTGAATGCATGGTTTATGTAAGTGAATTTTCTGCAACACTTCTTAATTGAATGGTTATAGTTTTGTTTACTCGCATTTGTTATTATACTTTGCTGAATCAAACCCTAGGTGACAAGCACTAGTTAATGTCCTTGTCTCATGTCCCTACCAAGTTAAATGCTATTTTGATGAAGCAAGATAGAGCCTTGCCATAGCAACACTCTATCTCTACTCTACTAAGCTAGCCGTTTTTCTCTTGTTATTGAGCTAAGAAGGAGGAAGACGCATCAAGGCCTGGGGTTTCTACACCTTGATGAGCCATTTTCCCCTAGGGTTTGTTTGATGAAGCCTTGCCTTAGCAACACTTCACCTTCTAATTCTCTTGTCTTTAGCCCTATGAACTTCTCGCTTAAGCTAGCCGATTTCATCTTGCCAATAAGCTAAAGAAGGAGGAGAAAGCGGAGGAGAAAGCACTAAGGCCTAGGGTTTCTACACCTTAGTGAGCCTTTCTCCCCTAGGGTTTCATTGTTGAGGCCTTGATATAGCAACACCTCCACATTTAACCCTCTTGTCTTTGGTCTTTTCATTATCATTTAGTCCTTCAACCTTTGCAACCTGTTTTGACTCCATATGCCCTAATAACGCACTGGTCTAAGACCTCTTGTATTGAGTACCTTGATCACAACCAATCTCTAAACATTCTTGAACAACCTCTAACTATTTCTAACCCTAGCCTAGACTAATCCTAGTAACCCTATTGCTGTTGTCACCTTCTTATGCTATAAACACCTTTGTGTAGCGTTGGTTTTACTTCTAAAGCAATTGAATGATTGGTTAAGGCATTGTTTATAAATTGTTGATGTTGTTACATTGAATGCCAAAGTTTCTTTAGCATTTATTGAGAAGTGATATTGTAGTCATTGCTATTGTACAAACATTGATTTACTTCATCGATATTATTGTTCAATTGCTTATTATCATAAAGTCATTGATTATATGAAGTACTAACCAACAAGCATGCTTGCGTATGCATAGTTTCATTGTTGCTTTGTCTCGAGCAGGTACTCTTATTGGTTACTACTTTCGGTTATCTTTCATCTTTATTGGCTGTTTAGCCAGGACTTTCTGATCAGGTGGCGACTTATGAGGGGGATTATTATCACCTAGCCTTGCTAAGCCTTTGCCTTCTCAAAACCCCAGGTCACCGGGGACGTCTCCCTTGGGCCTTACCTCCCTAAACAGAAAGAGCTATCCCATTGAGGTGACAGTGGTGGTATAGTGTCAGTTACGCCAGTTTGCCCTTCTCCCATCTGTATTCTAGCTTGACTACAAACTGTGCGATAACATTTTGGCACCGTTGACGGAGAACACTGAGTCAATTCTTGAAGACGACACTTTTCGATAAGCCTTGCCTCCAAAGTCTCTATCTTACAAGCTTACCTGGCGACTCCACTTAGGGTGTGTTCCCTTATCTTTTTATAGTTTCAAGAAAATTATCTGGCGACTCCATTGATGACGAAGCCAACTATGACTTCACAATGGGATCCCGGAAACTACAAGCCTTTAGACATGAGTAAAATCCTGGGTTTTCCTAGACAAATGCCCCCGAAGTATGAAAAATGGCTCCCTAGATTCACTGACAGTGATGGAGAAAGACCCGACTATCACATGAGTAATTTTTGGGCTTTCTTTCAGCTCCACCCTGTCAGTGATGATGCTAAAGACTTGGTAATGAAACTCTTCTTTGCCACTCTGCATGGAAATGCTAGAAGATGGTATGATAATCTTCCAGCCGCTAGCATCACATCTATGGACTGGTTAGAAGAGACCTTTCTCATGAGTTGGGGCATGAAATTAGAGGATATCCAATTATTACTTAAAGGGTTTGAGTACATAAGACAAACTGAGGATGAGACTGTCAGAGATTTCGGGGTTAGGTTTCAAATGTTGCTATACCAGATTCCTAAAAGCCACTGTCTTGAAGACAAGTACCTCATGTATCTCTATACCAATGCACTTCTAGGGAATTTGAGCTTCCTCCTAAATAAAAAGGGTCCAAAAACACTCGCGGAAGCTCACAACATGGCCATGCGAATTGAGGTAAATCTCTCCTTGTCCAAAGAAAAACACTCTTCCTCTCTATGGACCAAAATCAATGAAGATACCTCAAACACTCTCAGTTTGAAAAAACTAGTTTTCCTTGAAGCCTTTAGTGCTGATTCATAAGAAAGAAGGGAACACGTTTTTAACCAACAAAATGAAGACATGGTTGAGGAGCTGGAACCTAAACAAAATGATGAAGTATCAACTTGTGCCCCTCCCTTTGATAAAGCCGTCCATGCACTGTTTACTCCTGCACAACAAAAGGACAATGAAGTTAGTCGCTTTCCTTTTCAGGATTCCGATGACAGCTTGTCCCATGATTCATAAAATGAAGGAGAAATGGAAACCTTGAACGAAGTGGATATTCCTTGTTGTACAATTAAAGATGAAGGGGCAGTGCATGAGGATGAAACAATAACACATGTTGAGGACACCCAAGTCCTCAAAGCCCCTGCACAAGAAGAAACAATAAGTTACCCTCCTCCCCAAGATTTTGATGATACTCTACTTTATGATGGGGGAGATAAGGAGGAGATAAATGAGTCCTTGAATGCTTCAAAACCTGCATGTTATGATGCAGATAGTGACATGGTTGATAACATTGATGAGTTCATACATGTTGGCAGACGTAGGTAGGATGTAGTTGGTTATGACATGGATCCCATCTATGACATTGAGAGTCATTTCCAAGTGTTGCCTTTACAATTATCACAACAGATTACTCTTGACCAGTGGCAACAAGGAGATGAGATTTTTACCCATACTTTTCAAACACCCAAGGATGACCTAGTACCATGTTTTCCTGACAATTTTCGGTCTTACCTTGAGGGTTTCAATGGATGCTCCTCTGAGCGTTGGGATTCTTTCCATGAAGAAGATTACCAACCACCGTTATGCTCAGGTCTTGATAGGAGTGAGGGCATTGTTTGTCTCAAGAAGGATTCTTGTGACAACCTTCTCCAGCCACCTCCAATTACTCTACTTTGCTGTGACTCTAGAGGTGTAGTCGAGAGATGTGTTGAGTTTCCTATGGGGCAAACCCTAGAGTCCAAGGGTTGGTTGAATACTACAAGTTTAAGTTTGTCATCTCAGTGTTTCAACTTTCCCTTGAGAATTTGTCAGTCATCCTTTTAGTTTTTGCTAATCCCTTCTCAAGCCTCAAGTTGTGAAGACGTCCAAGGTAGCCAACATTTAGATTCCTCAAGCCGGTCTTTTGAACCTTTGACTTTTCACGATCCATTTCTGAGATGGATTGAGCACTCTTCTGAGAGTATGTCTTGGCATCACTTTTTCCCTCCCACCCACCTCCATGAGCTAGACCTTATAGTTTCCATTGATATGATACATTTTCTAACTCATGTTATTGTTGCGCTTAACTTATCACTATTTTGGTCTATGATGAAGCACAAAGGCAGGTATTGTGGGACATTGCTGGATTGGTTTCACTGGTTGTTTGACTACATCTGACATCCAACCATCATGTAAGTACAGGTAAGTAGGTAGGCATTTTGCATTCATTGTATATACCATTGCATTGCATGTTAGAGTAGTTTGCTTTCTTACTTGTACATATGATTGCTTTTATTTCAGTCTTATATATATATATGGACTGGGGTGATATCACCACCCCAAATGATTACTGATGATTGCTATTGAGATCAAGTAGGTTACAGGTTATGCCAGAGATGCTGAGGTTCTCATGCGCTCTACGGTGAGCGCATGCCCCCAAGTTGGAGCCAGATGTTATCCCCCACTTTTAGGGATAACTAGGAGATTATGTCTCGAGGCCTACAGGTCCTAGACATGGAGTACCGAGAGCCAGATCGACTTGAGCATGGCCCTGGAGGGCCCATATTTTCTCCCTTTCAGCGC
>ML809411.1:82724-93501 GCA_009831015.1 Picea engelmannii
AACCAATACAGAAAATCCTCCTCCAAGAGATGTGCCACCCTTCTTCTCCTCTCACCAACTTGAAATTGCAGCTTGCCTCATAAGAGAATGAGCAAGTGAAGTGTGTGTAAGAAGTGAGGCGCTAGCCTCTTATTTATATCAATCTGGCACGTGTGAATTGTCACCATCTGGCAGGGCCGACCTCTCACTCTGGGTGGGTAAACCCATCTTTAATTAATTCTGGCCCTTTCATTATAACTATTGGGGCCGACTTCTTATTCTGCTCTTTGTAATTGTCCGATGACCAATCCGCAAAAGGGGATTTGGTCCTTATACAATTACCGACTTGATTAATCCTCAATGGGGATTAATCTAATAACAATAATATTAATAATGACATGATTAATCCTCAATGGGGATTTAATCCAATAATAATAATAACATGATTAATCCACAATGGGGATTTAATCCAATAACAAAATAATAAGAATGCTCTTCGCAGTTACATTATTTCAACAGGAGATTCATCACATGAGTTTCCAATCACCTGATCTATAGATTTGCAGTTGGTTTTAGTGATTTGGAGGCTAAAGAAGAGGAGGCCAAATTTTTAGCTTGCTTCAGCCAGAGAGGGCACACTTTGCTAGAGGAGACATGACCTACAACAAGGGAAAGAGTTGGGTTTTGGAGATCTTTGGTATTCAGCTTGGGAAGCCTCTTGATAGATCATATCTTCTTCTTTCTATTGTACTTTGGAGGCATTATTAGCCACACTCATTATTCTGCTATCTATGATCCATATCTACTCTACTATTGTATGGAGGTTAGCTATCTTTGATAAATAAAATCAGATCTGAGGTATTTGTGGCTATTCTTGTATTGCATCTTGTTGTGTATCTACTATTGTCATATATCTATCATTTATTAGTTGCAAACTCTACAAAAACCATCACGATAAACCCTAGCACAACTCAAGAAGACAAATCTGCAACGTGTTTGACAAAATACCACAACCAGAAAACGTAAAAACCATAAATGTTCCAAGCAAAACCACTTGGGAACCTTACATTAAGTTATTATTATTTTATTATGTATTTATGTTTATTTTATGTTTGTAACATTTCACATATTTAGTGTCAAAGTCATATGCTTGTATCTTGTTGACCCATGTTTACTCCCTCATTCAAATCCTTCTGCTCCAGAAAATACCTCAAACTGTTGTGGTCAGTCCTAACCAAAAATCGGCCACTAACCAAATACTGCCTAAACTTTGCCAACACATGCATGATGACAAGCATCTCTTTGTCGTAAATGGAGTAGAGTCACTTTGTGTCCTTGAGCTTCCTACTCTCAAACACCATCGGGTGTCTATTCTGCATCAGAACGACCCCAATATCCTCACCTGATGCATCACACTCAAGTACAAAAGGCTGAGTGAAATCGAGAAGTGCTAACACTGGGCAAGTGCTCATCACCTCCTTGAGTCTGTCAAATACCTGTTGTGACCGTTCTGTCCACCTAAATGCGCCTTTCTTCGTAAGATCTGTCAATGGTGCACCCAATTGTGAAAATCCCTTAACAAACCTCTTGTAGTAGCTGCACATCCCAAAGAACCCACGTAAATGTCGCCGACAAACAATATGTATGCCTAACCTTGAGGGACCTATGCCTCATGACCTCCTTGGCCAATACGACTTTTGAATTGCAATTCAAACCACTTGAGCTAACCCTCAACGTTATTTCCAAGGAGCATTTCCATGGGGAAACCGTCCAAGCATTTCCTCACATTTTGTGAATGGTACCTAGGGTAAAGGCCACTAGTGGACAACATGTACACCTAGCCCCAAGGGACCCAAGTTGATTCGACATCATGACCTCAACCAACAGGACTTTGGGATGGCATGTCAAACCACTTGAGCTAGCTAGCCCTTGGGGCTATATGTATATATATACTTTTCTTTTTTAATTAAAATTGGAATATTTTATGTTTTCTTATCCCTCTAGTTATTACATTGTCTTTTTAGTCAATTTTAGTCTAGTTTGTAATCTTGGGGCAAATTGTCTCTAGTCCAATATCGGTTTGTCAAGCGTGGTATTAGTTGTCTAGATTTTTACATTGTTGACCTATTTAATCACGTTTGTTCAGGTTTTCCTCTTTCATAGTCTTGCTATATCATTCACCCCATTTTCAAATCATGGATTATGTTAGACCCATATAATTATAGCCTGATCATGAATGGGCACACTTTTTCTAAACTCTATGCTACATTGGTTAACATGTGGCTTTCTAATCATCTTGAGAGGAGGAACCTCAAAGCTAAAGGGCGGGCAAGGTTTGTTGAGATTTGGGTACCTTGGAAAGTGGTCCCCTTGTTTGTGAGCCTCTAAACACAAGTGGGAAATACTTTGTACCATGTACTTTATGTCTAATTTCACTTTGACTTAGGAGATTTAAGTCAAAAGTGAAATTTGGTCATTTTAGCCTAAAACTGACTATTAATTCACTTTGTGGGTGAATTGAGGGACATAAAGAGAAACTATGGAAACTTAAGTAAAGTGGGTTTTGAGTTGAGATTCTTTTGGAGAGATCTCAAATACTGATTAGAGATGGGATTCTCATCCACCCAACTTTTAGGTTTCCTTAAGAGGGGCGCATAGGGCAAGGAGAGGCTCATTCACCTGTATGTTCACCAAAGGAGTTTGGAGAAGGGAAAGAGGATGAGAATGGAAGCATTGGGAGAGGAAAGTTTGGGCGCCTCCTTTCATGGAGGGCTCATGAAGGCTTAGGGCCCAATTTATTTGTGGTGGTTGTTCTTGCTAGGAGGAGGGCACACTTGAGGAGGAGGGTGCACAGCTAGCAGGGAGGTCTTGCAGTGGTCAGATTGCTTTGAGGACAGTTTCAGTGGAGAGGAAGCACACGAGAGCACATTATGGTGCAAGGGTTTCTCCATCAGAGCTTCAGGGAGCAAGGGCGCTTCATTTCAGTGGATAGAGCAATATTTGAGGAGGGCGCACCATGCTTGGGTGCATCTCTCACTCTTGGACTTGTGTTGCAGCTTGAGACAAGTTGTTATTGTATCAGGTTCATTTGTTTCATGTACTTGTTGTATTCCACCTTCTATTCTCCACATATATATACTTTCATTCCAAACTGGTTTTCCCCTTGGGGTTTTATCCAGGGTTATGTTGACCAAAAAATACTTGTGTTCATTTCATGCATGCTTAGAAGTGTAAATCAGCATTTAAAGTTGTAAAGATCTAGGAGGTAGTGTTATTTGTTTTGAGTATTTTGCATGTGCTAACATTGGGAAAATATAGCACTTGCAAGGGCACCTCAAAAGGACACTTAACCATTAAAACTATGAGCAGAAAGTACTTGACTGTTTGCTGTCCTAAAACAGCAGCAAAGAACAGTCACAAAGATTGAAACTTAGAGCCCAACAAGAGGTCAAAGACAGACCTGTTGGGCAGCCTCATAGTACCTCATAATTTCTACATGGTATCAGAGCCAATGGTGGCATAGACTTGCTGATTTTTGAGCATTTTCAGGGCAGTTTTCGAGGGGTAAAAATCAGATCTGTTAGCTGTTTTTGGACAGCAAGTTTACAGTCGAAAACAGTGAGCAAAAATCAGATTTGAAGGTGCTTCTCGGTTAGTGCCTGTTGGACAGTTCAGGGAAGATTTTTGGACAGCTTGTTGGCAGAGTTTGTGGACAGCTTGTGGGAAATTTTTTTGGACAGTTTAAGGCTGATATTTGACACTTGTGGGCGACCTATTTTCTCACCTCCATGGACAGGAGTGAGGCTGTATTTTACAACCTCTTTTCACACCTATTTGCTAGGAGTGAGGTTGTGGTGTTACTGCCTCTTTTCACACCTGTGTTGACAGGAGTGAGGCAGTTCTCTTGTGTTGTTTTAGCATTAGTGTGAGCTTTATTGGACAACCATGTTGGTGTCCCAGATGCGGGCAGAGGATAGGCTAGATGGAGCTAGCAACTGGTCCCCTTGGAAGACCGAGATCTTTTCGTCTTAGAGGACCTCGAACTATGGGATATAGTTGAGGCTCCTGGTGTTGTTACTCTTGTCATTGCTCCCGTCATGGTGGCAGAGTTCAGGAAGAAGAACAACAAGACAAAAAGGACTATTTGTGACGGGGTGAGAGACCACGTCATTCCACATTTGACTAGTAAAGACTATGCATTTCAGATGTGGGATTCCCTATGCAAGCTTTACTAGAGTTCTAACCAGAACCAGAAGATGGTTTTGCAGGACATGCTTAGGAGCATTAAGATGCTCGATTCCGAGTCGTTTACATCATTCCTTGGCAGATTCACTGAGATTAGAGATGAGCTTGCAGTCGTCGAAGAGATAGTGGACCCAGGTTTTATGGTGAGGACAACCTTGAACAACTTTTCCAAACCATGGGGCCCATTTGTTCAAGGCATCGTTGCCCGAGAGGTTATGCCTACTTGGGAGAGAATTTGGGATGATTTCGTTAAGGAGGAGATGAGACTCACCTCAGAGTCCTCAGGACAGCAGCAGATTACCCAGGGTGATGAGGACCTTGCTCTATGGACTAAGAGCAAGAAGAAGATCGACTGAGGTGCTAGACAGGGTCCCAAGGGAGGGGCCAAACCACAACAGAGTGGCGGTGGGCAGGAGAGAGACATGAGCATAGTGAGATGCTTTGCTTGTGGAGAGATGGGTCACTATGCAGGATAGTGTCCCAAGAAGAAGAAGAAGAAGCAACAAGATGATTCAACAACGACATCAGAGGAGCTTGAGTTCGATACACAGTTTGCGAGAGAGTGCATTCGCTACTTCTTTGTCAGTTGTTACACCATCTAGCATTAGGTGGGGAGACAGAGTTGAGGAGGACATATTGACTCATAGTAGTGATTTAGAGGGAGCTCAGACTTAGTTTTCATGGACGCCATCATCAGGGGTGACTGGTCCACCCGGGACAACTTCAGTTTCAGAGTTGCCGAGACAGAGGGTTGGTGCAGGGGCTTCAAAGCATCAGAGATTGATGAGGAGGAGCAACAGGGCACCACAGAGGCTTGAGCCTCACTTGGCTACAAAGACGGGCAGATCAGGTTCAGGTTCCACCTCACGTGGAAGTCACTTGGCGAGAGGCCAAGTTGAGATGCCGAGATCTAGATATTCTTGGTGAGATACCAAGAGGGGGAGACTCTTGGTGAGATGCCAAGACAGTGACTCTTGGTGAGATGCCAAGAGTAGTGACCGTTGGCGAGTTGCCAGGAGGTAGAAATCCTTGGTGGGAGACCAAGGTTGAGATCTTTGGTTTGATACCAAGATCTAGGTGATCTTGGATAGGTGGAGATGCATTTCCATCTAGAGATCACACAGATTGAGCAGATCTGTGTCAGAGACTACTTTCATTGATCAAGGTACAACCATACTCACCGAGTATTTTCCAGTAGGCAACCATGTCCACTCTAGGGATGAGATTTGTGGTGAAGGGCACTTTCCTCGGTAAGAGGGAGTGTTGAGATTTGGGTACCTTGGAAAGTGGTCCCCTTGTGTTTGTGAGTCTCTAAACACAAGTGGGAAATACTTTGTACCATGTACCATGTACTTTATGTCTAATTTCACTTTGACTTGGGAGATTTAAGTCAAAAGTGAAATTTGGTCATTTTAGCCTAAAAATGACTATTAATTCACTTTGTTGGTGAATTGAGGGACATAAAGAGAAACTATGGAAACTTAAGTAAAGTGGGTTTTAAGTTGAGATTCTTTTGGAGAGATCTCAACCATTGATTAGAGATGGGATGAGATGATCTCATCCACCCAACTTTTAGGTTTCCTTAAGAGGGGCGCATAGGGCAAGGATAGGCTCATTCACTTGTATGTTCACCAAAGGAGTTTGGAGAAGGGAAAGAGGATGAGAATGGAAGCATTGGGAGAGGAAAGCTTGGGTGCCTCCTTTCATGGAGGGCTCATGAAGGCTTAGGGCCCAATTTATTTATGGTGGTTGTTCTTGCTAGGAGGAGGGCGCACTTGAGGAGGAGGGTGCACAGGCTACAACTAGCAGAGAGGTCTTGCAGTGGTCAAATTGCTTTGAGGACAGTTTCAGTGGAGAGGCAGCACACAAGAGCACATCGTGGTGCAAGGGTTTCTCCATCAAAGCTTCAGGGAGCAAGGGTGCTTCATTTCAGTGGATAGAGCAATATTTGAGGAGGGCGCACCATGCTTGGGCACATCTCTCACTCTTGAACTTGTGTTGCAGCTTCAGACAAGTTGTTATTGTATCAGGTTCATTTGTTTCATGTACTTGTTGTATTCCACCTTCCATCTCCACATTGAAGATTTTCCAGGTCCTATCAGTTGCCAACTGGGTCTGTCTTTGACCACAGATTGGTTCTAAGTTTCAACTGTTATGAAAAGGTTTTGCTGCTGTTTTAGGACAGCCAACAGTTCAAGAACTTCTTGCTGATTTGTTACGGTTGTACTTGCAATTTTAGGTGCTCTAGAATGTAGTTTTAGTAACTAGAAGTTAGCACATTCATACTAAAATAAATACAACACACCTAGTGATCTTTACAGCGGAAAATAAGCAGATCTAAAAGACTAATACACATCATTTTGTACACAAGTATTTTTGGTCAACGTGACCCTGGATAAAACCCCCACGGGGAAAACCAGTTTGGGATATATGTCTATATATGAGGAAAGTAGATGGTGGAATACAACAAATACAAAATATAGATGAACTTGATATAATAGCAGCTTGATCCAAGCTGGAATACAACTCCAAAAGAACCAGGTGCGCTCTAGGAAGGTGCGCCCTTCATAAATGCTCTCAAAACCACCAAAACTGCTTCAGATGCAAGCTGTGAGCTCAAAATGGAAAACCCCTCCACAGGAATGAAGCTTTGCTGTGTGGCCTCCCTTTGCAACTGATCCCACTACAATCTGACGGGTAGAAGTCCTCCCCACTATTGATGCGCCCTCCTCAACAAGTGCCCCCTCCACAGTAATGAATGCTCCTCAGTAAATAAACCAAGACATAAGCTGAATGCCTCCCTCCATGAAAGCATGCACCCAAGCTCAAGCTACCTCATGCAACAAACATCATGTCAAAGCTCCCTCCCTTCCTCTCCAAGTGAGCAAATGAAGTTAGGAGCTCTCCTTTACCCTTTGCGCCCCTCTTGAACCTCCATAAGGAAACCTAAGAAATCAATGGATGAGATCATCCCATCTCCCATCTAATCAAAGGTTGAGATCACTAAAAAATAATCTCACTCAATAACCCACTTTGGGTTAAGTTACCTAAGTTGACTTTATGTCTCTAATTCACCCACAAACTGAATTAATAGTCATTTTATGCATAAATGACAAAATTTCACTTTTGACTTAAAACTCTTAAGTCAAAGTGAAATTAGACACAAAGTACAAGGCACAAAGTGTATAGTATATCTCACATGTGTCTAGGAGAGAAGAAACACATGGGGAACACCTCCCAAGGTACAAAAACTCAACACTCCCTCTTACCGAGGAAGGTGTTCCTCACCAAGCCCATCTTGTCTCTGAAGTAGACATGTTTGCCCCTTGGCAGGGCCTTGGTGAGTATATCTGTAACCTGGTCGTCTGTCGATACATACTGCAACTGAACTGCCCCTCTCTGAACTCAATCACGAATGAAGTGGTACCTGATCTCAATATGCTTCGACCAATCATGAAACACTGGATTCTTAGAGAGTTTTATGCAACTCTGATTATTACAGTGAATGACGGTCGGTGGCATCTCCAGACCAAACAAACCAACCAACATCTTACGAAGCCAAATGGCCTGATTGGCCGCCTTATACTCTGCCTCGACCGAACTCAAAGCAACTGACTTCTGCTTCCGGCTAAACTAGGAAACAAGTCCTGACCCCAAACCAAAGCAACACCCTGAGGTGCTTTTTCTGTCAGCAACACATCCTGCCCAGTCTGAGTCTGTGTAGCCAACCAAACTGACTCCATCTCCTCTGACATAGTCTAGGGCATAATCAACTGTCCCAACAATGTACCTCAAAACGTGATTTGCCCCAACCATGTGAACACTCCTCGGCTCAACCATATACTGACTGAGAGTGTTCATGGCAAAACAAATATCTGGTCTGGTGTTAACCAGATACATGAGTGAACCGATCAACTTCCTGTAAACTCTGGCATCTACCAACTGGCTATCGGAAGCACTAAGCTTCTTCCAGTTGGTAATTATAGGTGTAAACATAGGTCTACAGTCCTCCATCTAAAATATGCTCAAAATATCTCCTGCATACTTCCCCTGCCTGAGAAATATGTGACCCTCCTCCTGCCATACCTCCATACCCAGAAAGTAGTGCATCAATCCAATATCACTCATCTCAAACTCTGATGCAAGTCCCAGCTTGCACTCAGCTATGAGATCCTCAGCTCCAGTGATGAACAAATCATCCACATATAAGATGAGAATAAGTGTGTCCTCACCTCTAATGATGAAATAGAGGTTAGGATCATCATCGCTCTTCTTGAAGCCCATCTGAAGCAAGTATGTGTCTATGCATGAATACCAAGCTCGGGGAGCTTGCTTCAGACCATAAAGTGCCTTTCTCAAAAGACACATGTGAGTCTCCCTCTCACTCACCTCAAATTCCTGTGGTTGCTCTATGTACACCTCCTCGTCAATAAAGCCATTCAGAAATGCGGTCTTCACATCCATCTGGTGAATGTTCCAAACCATCTTTGCTGCTATGGAAATGATACTCCTGATGGAGGTGTATCTCGCAACTGGTGCAAAAGTCTCATCATAATCGACTCTCTCAATCTGAGAGAAGCCTCGCGCCACAAAACGGGCCTTGTGTTTCTCAATGCTTCCATCTGCAACAATCTTGGTCTTGTACAACCACCTGGAAGTCACAACTGACTTCTCCACTGGCCTCAGAACCACCTTCCAGACATAATTGCGCACATTGGAGTCATACTCCTCTACCATGGCCTCTCTCCAGACCTGCTGGTCCATTGCCTGCGCAAATGTCTGTGGCTCAGTATCCTTGATACTCGTCACTAGTTTCAAATATGCTCCCAATCTGACTAGAGGTCTGCTCTCTCTGATCTGGCTCTTGGGCTCCCCTACATTCTCTCTGGCCTCCTTCAGGGTCTCTTGAAACCATCTAGGTCTCCTCTTCCATGAAGTGGTCAACGAAGAAGTAAGGTCTCTCTACCCAAGAGTGACTGCCTCAGGACTCGTCTCAACACTCTGAGATCCTGAAGTTTGCACCCCCTCTGACTGAATATGCTTCGACTGTGACCCTGAAGCTGTGCATGGTGACCTTGTCACCCCTGATACTGATGTACCTGAAACCTGAGGCTGTGCTCCCTATGAGACTGCAATCGGTGCCTCTGCATCATCCTCAACTTTGACTCTTGACTCAAGAGATCTCTGAAAAGCCCTATCCTCCTCAAATCTGACATCTCTGCTCACCACCACTCTCCTAAGTGGCGGAATGTAGATGCGATAGGCTTTGGACACCTCTGAGTATCCAACTAGAATCCCTTGCTGGGCTGTGGGGTCTAGCTTTGTCCTCCTCTCCAAGGGGACATGAGAAAAGGTCAAGCATCCAAAGATCCTGATGTGCTCGACATCGGGCCTCCTACCAGTGAAGGCCTCCTCAGGGGTCATCTTCCCCAATATCCTGTGGGGGCTCTTCTTCTGTAGGTAAACTGCAGTAGCACATGCCTCTGCCCATAAGTACAAAGACAAACTTTGATCATGCAGCATGGATCTCGCTGCACCAGTAATGGCCCGGTTCTTCCTCTTGGCAACGCCGTTCTGCTGGGGGTTGTATGGTACGGTCATCTGTCTTCTAATGCCATGCTAGGCACAAAAGTCTACAAACTGTCTCGAGGAATACTCTCCCCTGTTATCCGACCGCAAGACTTTGATCCTCTTTCCCGATTGGTTCTCCACAAGAGCTCTGAACTCTTGGAACCGTGTGAAGACCTCACTCTTGGCCTTCAGGAAATAGATCCAAGTCTTCCTTGAGTAATCATCAATAAATGTGAGATAATACTCACAACCACTCAAGGACTTCCGAGTCATGGGCCCACACACGTCCGTGTGTACTAAATCCAGTATCCCAGCTGACCTGGTGTCACTGTTGGGGAACGAGGTGTTGGTAAACTTACCAAGTGCACACCGTCTACAAACATCCTGATGCTCTATAATGATCTGTGGTACTCCGGTCACAACCTCTCTCAGTCCTCCGAGAGCTCCATGATGTAGGTGGGCCATCCTACGATGCCATAACTCACATATCTGTCTGTTGCTGTCGCTGCTCGCTGCCAATGCATGAAGAGGCTGAAAAAGCAATCTGAACAGTTTCCCATCCCTCACTCCAATCACCTGTCCTGAGGCAAGTGAAGACCCCCGAGGATGAATGAGTACCTCGGTGCCTCTGAATGTCACCTCAAGACCTCTATCCTGGAGGATGGAAACTGAAATCAAATTCTTCTTCATCCTAGGGACATAGAGAACGTCCCTGAACGATATAGGTGACATGCTATCTCTCCTAAAGGTAACTGTGCCAATCCCAACAACTCTGACCAATGTGTCATCTCCAAGAGCAATCTCAATCCTGACCTCGGTGTCTCTTAGATCAGTAGAGTGCTCTCGAACTCCAGTCATATGGCTCGAAGCCCCACTATCAGCATACCAGATACTAGGTGTCGTCTCAACTGAAGTGTAGCATATGAGGAAGGCACACTCTCTCTGAAACTATGTCTGAATCTCTGCCTCCTCTGATGTAGCT